>SKCR01035798.1:0-81197 GCA_019454045.1 Zanthoxylum bungeanum
TATGATGAAGGACGTGAATGACTATTGTAGTTATAAAGATTCTTTTAAGGTTTTGGAAACCATGTTGCTAATCTAGAGTTATTGACCCACTATTAAATGACCTAGATTTGATCTTCAGTTGTTTCATTGTGTTGAGACTTGGATTGGATGGAAGAATGATGATTGAAGTAATTGATTTAATGTATTTGGTCTAATTTGTCCAATTTGTGGAAATTGAAAAATTAGGGTTCTTAACTAATTCCAAATTGGGGCTTTTCATATATGTTGTACATTTGAAACTTGGAAGGATGATTTTTTAAGGGTTAAATCATACATCCTTAGTTCACTGTCTCCGAAACTCAAGCAACAGTACTATGGTATGTTAGATTCCTATAGTATGATGACGCGATTGAGACAATCGTTTGAGAACCAGGAACAAGTTATTGTTCACAAAGTCGCCATGGAACTGTTCCATGCGCGTCTGGATGAGGGGCAGAGTGTCAGCCCACATGTTCTTCAGATGATCGATTTGATCGATCAATTGAGGCAACATAATCTCATTTTGAATGACATTCTCGGTAGGAGTGTCATTCTTGGTTCACTGCCAGCTTCATTTCTCCAGTTCGTGATGTACTTCAACATGCACGGGACTGTCTGTACCTACCAGGAGCTACATAGGATGTTGCTCACGGCAGAAGAGGACCTAAGAAGGGAGTACCGACTCGCCCTCCTAGAACTACTTCTCTTTCGGCTTCTTCCCAAGGATGGTCCAAGGGAAAGAACAAGAAAGGCAAGAAGAAGAAGAAGGCTTTTGGTCCTCAACAACAGGCGAAGATTGCAAAGCCCAAAAGGGCTTCTGAAGACAAATGCCACCACTTCGGCAAAGTCGGGCACTGGAAAAGGAACTGTCCTGATTACATTGCCCAAGTGAGGAGAGACAGAGCTTCTACATCAGGTACTTTTATTTTTCCAGTTATTGATTTATCTTTGGCTTGTGAAGCCGTTACATCCAGCTGGATTTTAGATTCTGCTTGTCCATTCACATTGCAATTCGTTGTAGGTGCTGAAGGAAAGTAGGAAACTGAAGCCTGGAGAGATGCAGTTGCGGTTCGGGAGTGGAGACTCTTTGGATGCAGTTGCAGTGGGAGTATGCGAGATCTCATTGCCGAATGGGACACTTTTGTTATATGACTGTCATTTTGTACCGGGATGTGTCGCTAATATTATATCACTTTTTGTATTGGATACATAAGGCTTTTGTATTAATATTAAGAATAGTTCTTGTATTTATATGATAAAAATAATATTCAGATCCTTAGTTGTCCAAACCAGCATGGTCATTATACATTGCAAACTTCTAAAGATATATTAAATACTGGAGAGTTAATAAACGTAGTTTACCTGTAGTTAATAATACTGAACTTTGGCATATGAGACTTGGTCACATTGGCGTTAAACGCCTTACCCAATTGGTTAGGAATGGTTTGATATCAGATCTTACCATTGAATCCTATCCAACTTGTGAATCCTGTATTCAGGGTAAGATGACCAAAGCCCCATTTTCTGGTGTGGACACCGCGCCACTAACTTACTGGAACTCGTACATTCTGATGTATGTGGTCCACTAAGTCAAACTGCTCACAGTGGTTATTCGTACTTCGTTACCTTTACCGATGATTTTTCACGGTACGGTTATGTGTATTTGATGCGACATAAATCGGAAACCTTTGAAAAGTTCAAAGAATTTCGAAATGAAGTAGAAAAACAAACTGGTAAATATATTAAATGCCTTCGATCAGATCGAGGCGGCGAATATATGAGTGGTGAGTTCATGGATTATATGAAGGAGAATGGGATTCTCGCTCAATATACTCCTCCAGGTACACCACAACACAATGGTGTATCTGAAAGGAGAAATCGGACTTTATTGGATATGGTCCGATCGATGTTGAGTTTCACAGATTTGCCCTATTACTTATGGGGCTACTGTCTCTTAACAGCCGCACATCTTTTGATTAAGATTCCTTCAAAGTCTGTTCCTACGACACCGTATGAGATATGGTTCGGTAGGAGACCGAATCTTAATTATATCAAGGTTTGGGGTTGTCCTGCCTATGTCAGGGTGACTCAGCAAAGTAAGCTTTCGCCTCGAGGGCAAAAGTTTAGGTTTGTTGGATATCCCTCGAACACAAGGGGATATCTGTTCTATGATACCGAGCATCGAAATGTGTTCGTAGCTCGCTTCGCAAAATTTCTAGAAGTAGAATTTTTGTCAAAAGGAGGTAATCATAGACAGGTTGAGCTTGATGAAGTCCAACCTGAAAACAACGAACCAACGGAGGAACCTGAAGTTCAAGTAGATGAAGGACCTTCAACACACACACTCCGTAGGTCGGAAATGGTATCTAGACCTCCTGAACGCTCGTATTTGATACAAGAAAAGAGTCTGGATGTTCTCTTAGTTGAAGAGACAGATCCTTTCACCTATAGAGAATCGATGTTGGACATCGACTTCGTGAAATGGCAAAGTGCCATGAAATCCGAGATAGACTCAATGCATGAAAATCAAGTTTGTGACTTGATTCCGCTTCCCGAAGGAATTGTTCCTATCGGTTGTAAATGGGTTTACAAGAGGAAGCGCGGGCCTGACGGTAAGGTTGAAACTTACAAGGCCCGACTGGTAGCAAAAGGTTACATGCAGCGACCTGGCGTCGACTACAATGAAACTTTTTCGTCGGTGGCAATGCTTAAGTCTATCCGGATTTTGCTTTCTATAGCTGCT
Source organism: Zanthoxylum bungeanum (assembly GCA_019454045.1). NCBI lineage: Eukaryota > Viridiplantae > Streptophyta > Magnoliopsida > Sapindales > Rutaceae > Zanthoxylum > Zanthoxylum bungeanum. Next base: position 2,762 of record SKCR01035798.1, read on the forward strand.
TATCATGACTACGAGATTTGGCAAATGGATGTCAAAACGGCTTTTCTAAATGGATTTCTTGATGAAGAAATCTATATGGAACAGCCGGAAGGTTTCACGTCTAGTGAAACCTCGGGTATAGTATGTAAGCTTAAGAAGTCCATTTATGGACTTAAACAAGCTTCACGAAGTTGGAATCTTCAATTCGATGAGATTATTAGATCGTCTGGTTTTCTCAAGAATTCGGAAGAATCCTGTGTGTATCAGAAGGCCAGTGGGAGCATGGTCGTATTTTAGTCCTATATGTTGATGACATCCTAATCATTGGGAATGATTTAGGTATGTTGCAAAGCGTCAAAGCGTACCTCTGTAAGAATTTCTCCATGAAGGACCTGGGAGAAGCTTCCTATTTTAGGCATAAAACTCTATAGAGATAGACAAAGGAGGCTGATTGGGTTATCCCAATCAACGTATGTAGATAAGATCTTGGAACGATATAGCTTGGTAACTGTAAGACAGCAAACATACCGTTCAGACATGGGATTCATCTTTCTAAGAAGATGTGTCCACAAACAGAATATGAGAAGGTTAGAATGTCTAACCAACCTTATGCTTCGTGTTTGGGTAGCATAATGTATGCCATGTTATGTACGAGGCCTGATATCAGTTTCGCTGTTAGCGTAACTAGTCGATATCAGTCCAATCCAGGTAATGACCATTGGATGGCCATTAAACATATCCTAAAGTATCTTAAAGGTACTAAGGATAAGTTGATATATATGGAGGAAACGAACTGCAAGTTAATGGGTATACAGACTACGATTTCAATCAGATCCCGATGATAGAAAGTCTACATCTAGATTTGTCTTTACCCTTAACGGAGGTGCAGTTTGTTGGAAGAGTTCCAAACAGGGATCGACAGCTGATTCCACCACTGAGGCGGAATATATTGCAGCTTCTGAAGTTGTAAAAGAGGCTGTGTGGATAAAGAATTTTATCACAGAATTGGGAGTTGTCCCAAGTATCGAGAATGCGATTCCGTTATACTGTGCTAATACTGGAGCCATTGCGCAAGCAAAGGAACCGAGGGCGCATCAGAAGTTGAAGCATGTGGAACGCAAGTACCACATCATTCGAGAGATCGTGTCGTGAGGGTATATTGTCGTGTGCAAGGTACCGAGTGAAGATAATGTAGCATACCCGCTGACGAAGGCCATACCTCCGAAGTTGTTTGATAAACACGTGGAGTCGATGGGTATTAGATACAATCGATATTGGCACTAGAGCAAGTGGGAGATTTTGTTGGGGTTGGTTCTCAGAGCGCCAATTCCCGGTTGTATTTCTGTTAAATACTTCTATAAAACATTATTATTATGAATAATATATGCAGTTTCTATAATATAATCTATCTTTCTATATGGTAAAGACGTAATGACCCTAGAATGATTAGTCATGATACAGTTTCAAAAGCGTCGCAACGGACATTGAGAAGTATCATGACGTTGTCATTCTCAGACTGTTCCTGGTCAAGGTTTACACTACTTGGTCAGTATAGTAAACCCGTTGAGACCGGTACATGTCGTATACTGGAATATATGATTCCAATGGTTTCTCAATGAACCATAAGTCTTGGAGACTAGTATAGACGTGTAGTTGTTTATAGGCGGATAAACACTGAACGACTCACCGAAGATTCTTAATGGATGGTACACCAGCGTCAATAAGAATCTTCTGGGTTGAGTAGCACTTGTGATTCTTAGACTTGAGATGCCATTGTGGGCACATGAGACATCTTCTACACTTAGACGGCAGTCACGTCACCGATCTATTTAGATCAGACCTCCGCCTGTTTGTTGGGTGTAGATAGATCTTCAGGGTGTCCTATGTGTATCAAGATAGGATCCGTCAGTTCTGTGTACCAGAGCATAGGTAGTAATATGATTAGCAATCAGATAAATCCATGGGCCCGTGGTAAAGTTTAGAAGCTAGTTCTAAACATTCTTTTGAGATTGCTAATAGAATAGTCGACTGGATAATCCCGATAGAGATTTGACGTTTACATCTATATCTCTGGGATTTATCTGGATACCTGTGATGGAGGAATTATACATTTGCCATGACCTCGACCTGTATGGTTCAGCGAGATTATCCGTGATCGTCATAATCTACGGGTGGATAGATTATGGACACGACATTAGATTTCGTGACGGATATACCTGAATCTAGAGAGTCTCAATAATGAAACATACTCGTAGAGCACTAGAGCAACATTAATAAATAATATTGATTATTTATAAAGTCGTTTAATGGTTAAACGCAAGATACGTGATAAATAGACTAGATAGTCATTTACTTAATTATTGTGTATTTACATTTAATATTTGATTAATTTAAATACACATTAATTAATAGTCAAAATGAGTTATTTGACTTTTATCCTAAATGAATATATGTTTTTAATATTTAATGTAAATATTATACATATATTTAATATATTTGTATTTGATTAATTAATTATTATTTAATTGTTAAATGATTAAATTAATTAAAATATAAATATCTTATATTAGGATATTTAAAGTAAATGATGTTAGTTGCAATTGTTGACTTAAATAAATATCTAATAAAGTTGTATTAAGATATTTATGCAAGTTGAAAAGTGATAAAGTGAAATGAATTGAAATTTATATTTGTTGCATTTGGTATATGCAATTTCGACCAAGGCATATTTTTGCCCTAATATAAATTGTTTTCATTTCCATTTCATTTAGTTAACCTAATACACATTTCACAAAAAGAAATCTCCATTGAAGAAACTTAAAGGAAGCTTGAGAAAGAAAGAAAGATCAAAGGAAAGCTTGATTTTAATAAGTTTTTTCCAACTTACTATTAGTAAGGAAATTGTTCCTTAGGATCTAGGCTTCAATATATGATATCCTTAGGTTATTTATTTCTTTGTTCTTTGTGGTTTTTGTTGATGGAAGTTTTGGTGAAGGTGTAAAGCATGTATGATGAAGGAAGTGAATGACTATTGCAGTTATAAAGATTCTTTTAAGGTTTTGGAAACCATGTTGCTAATCTAGAGTTATTGACCCACTCTTAAATGACCTAGATTTGATCTTGAGTTGTTTCATTGTGTTGAGACTTGGATTGGATGGAATAATGATGATTGAAGTAATTGATTTAATGTATTTGGTCTAATTTGTCCAATTTGTGGAAATTGAAAAATTAGGGTTCTTAACTAATTCCAAATTTGGGGCTTTTCATATATGTTGTGCATTTGGGTGTGTATATGATGCATATAAAGTTTCATGTTGATTGGATTTCATTTGGATGAGTTTTGAGACATGAAATGACCAAATGGCAAATTGGACACCAAATGGTGCATTCGGCTTTGGCATAGAAAATTGGGGATTTTGGTTCCTTTGGTGTTTTGATGTTTTGAACATCATAAGTTCATCTTAGAAATGATTTAGAATCATTCAAAATTGATTGGATCAATTTCGGACTAAAACGGACAATATACCAAAGCAAGGGCATTTCGGTAAATTCACTTAAAATTGTTTTATTGAATTTATTTTCATAATTTGATTATTGGAATATTAAATAAATATGTTTATTTAATTAATCCGAGAAAAAGTTTTGAAATCTGAAAATCAGATTTTCACCGCTTCCGCTGCGTTACCGGATTCACCCCCTAAAAACCCCTACAGTGTTGACAAAAGAAAGTCACTCTAGAGCGAAATCATCCTAGAGCAAAGGAACAAAGGACGAAGGCAAGTAGGACGATAAAGGGACAAGCAATCTGAGCGATTAGAACGACAAGAACTCAGGACGATCGAAACAATGATTATAACGACAGAGGACTCAGAACGACCGAAAACACATGATGCAGTTGATCCCACGATTACAATAATTAGGCAGTTTCCCTCCACGATCAGGCTGTTAAGACGCACAACTCAACGATTGAAGGCATGGCCCAGCAGTTGCAGGGAGGTTAAGGACTAAAAATGCCCGAGCGGTTTATAAATTTCACTATAAAAGGCTCACTTATGCAAAGAAAGAAAGCCCCGATCAAATGAAGGCTCAAATGAGCATATGTTTATTTTTTATTTCTTAGTTCATAATCTTTAGGACTGTAATTTGTGTGCTTGTGCCCCTTGGAGGCTTATTCACTTAATCAAACGCCCCTTACTAGGACTTTGTCTTAGGAGGTTTGGACCTTACACGCTCTTCTTTCTTCACGCATAAAATCTGCGGAAACAATATTAGAACCCACGTTCAAGGTACGTTCAATACTGAGTGCGAATGACTCACGTTCGTGCCACATTCATCCTAGTGCTCGAACGAAACCTCCAAATATCTTTATGTTCGAGTTGTGTTCTTTTTATGATACTCCCTTATTTATATATTACTTCCTATAATTATTTAGTTTTTTCTAACAAACCAAAACTGTTAGAAAAAAATTTTGAGCGCTTTCTTCTATTGTATTTCATTCATTATCTCTTCTTGTTTTAACGAAATATTCATTAATAAAACATCACAATGATATTAATATACGGTTATTTTGATATTATTATAAATTTATGAGATTATAAGACTCGAACTTATTTATAATGAAATTTAATAATATAAAATTATATATTTCATATCCCTAGAATTAGTCTAATCGAAAATCATATTAATACCAAAATCCACTACAAGAACTCGAGGATTTTACATATTGGCCTGAATATGTCACCTTTTGCTAGTACACCTCTCTTTTGTGTTGATTGATCAGTAATTGGAATTAATGTGCACGATGAAACTTGAAATATTGAATGGCTATCGACAAAAACCAATGAGACCAAAAGGCTTATCGCTAAATATTGAAATCAGAAACCATTTAAGAGATTTTTTTAGAATATGTAACGTTAGTGTAAGTTTTACTCCTATTTTTTATTTTTGTTTTTTTATTATTAAATATAATTATTAGATAAGCGGTATAAAAGAACAGAAGTTAACTAGAAGGGGGAAAAAGTAACAAGTTTTTGTAAAGAATCATGGCACCGGCCCAGAAGAAACAAAGATTGGCAGGACCAAGCAGCAGCAAGCATTCGAAGAAACCAAGAAGTGATTATCACGATTCTGAAGATGATGAAGCAGGAGTAATGATGGGTCTAATTTAGTGACACTAACCGACCCAGAAGTTCTTGATTGCCCCATTTGCTTTATCCCTTTGACCAGTCCTGTCTTTCAGGTTTGATTTCTTTTGAAGCTCCTTTTTTTATATTGATTTGCGTTTTTGGGTATGCATGAAATATTGAAATTGATGAAATATTCATTTTGTTTCTTAAATTTTTATATGGGTTTTGAGTTATTCTGAGATATGATTTGTTGAGATTGTTCATTTGTTTAGATCAAGGTAAGAGCTTTTGGTTTGTGGATTAGGAAGATTCTGTAATCTATGATTGGGTTTTAGAATAAGATAATAATCAATTTGCTGGAATAAGATTTTACCATTCAACATTTGATGTCATAATTGTTGAATTAAAACTGGAAAACCACAGCTTGAAAATCTCATTTTGGTTTTGTTTAACTATGTTATATAAATTTAAATTCTCAGGACTGTCCTGACACTAATAAACTTTAATCCATTAAGAATTCAATTTATTATATGATAAAAATAAGGAAGGTTGGTTTATACCTGCCAGGTTTATACATTTACCAAATCCGTCCACTATCTGCAGCAGGTTTTCATTTATAATATCAAAACCCACTCATTACCTGCTAAAAGAAAAATCAAATCCTACCCACATCGGGAGCATGCATGATTGTGTATGCGTGCATTATCTCATTGATTCGTTTATTGATATGGCTACCAATGGACACTCATTTTTAGTAATTTTTTTAAAGTACTTATTATATTTGACACCGGTATGAGAGTTTCATGGAATATGGTGTAATTGCTCGTGATTGCAAGTATACAGAAAATTTGAATTTGTGTCTTCCTTAAAAAAACTAGCATGTTATAGTTTAAAATTGTCAACTACAACATTATAAATTACAAATTCTTATTGCAAACTTATAACTGTTGACTCTTACATGGTATGCAGTGTGAAAATGGACATGTAGCTTGTTCTTCCTGCTGCACCACACTTGTGAATAAATGTCCAACCTGCTGTTTGAAAATTGGTTGCCGCAATAGAGCCCTTGAGCAAGTTTTAGAGACATCGGAAGTAATATGCAAATTTGCCAAATACGGGTGCAAAGAAACAGTGAATTACAGCAAGAAACATTATCACAAGGAAAACTGCTCTCATGTACCATATCGTTGCCCTCTTGCAGATTGCTATTTCTTTGGGTCGTCGAACCAGTTATACCAGCACTTCAGTAATGAACACAAGATTTCAGTAGTAAGTTTTCTTTACAATAACTGCTTTCGCATAACCTTAAACGTTGATGACGAATTCCAAATTCTCCAAGAAGGGAAAGACGACAGCCTGTTTATTCTCAGTAATAGTAAGAGTAGTGAACATCTTGGGAATGTAATATCAATTTCTAGTATTACATTCATGAAAGTGAACGTACCATATAATATTTCAGTGACAGGATCGTACACCCTTAAATTCGAAAGTTTTAGAATCTCAAATCTGTATGATCCAAAACCTACAACTGGGTTCCTTGTAGTTCCATATTTTGTAGATTCATATGAAATTACAGCTAAAGCAGACTTATCTAGCGAAGCATCGAAAAAATCGAAGTGAAATCGAGCCACATTTCGAAACTCAGCGTGTATCGTGGTGCGTCCATTGGTATATTTTGATGTGTTTTTGGTATATTTTGTAGATTCATATGAAATTACAGCTAAAGCAGACCTATCGTCCATTGGCGACGCGACGTAGCCCATTATTATTTCGAGGTAGAATATGATTTTTGTTCTACGTCACGACACAAGAGTAAAACAGCCAACGTCACTAAGCGGCCACAATTCCTAGCGCCTGAAGAACTCTTATGCTCTATATGAGGGCTTATCTCCCCCCTCCCACTGCCACACTTTACTTTTTTATCTCCCCTATAATTCCTTATTTGCCCTCTTCCTTTCACCAAAATTCCATTTTCAAATAAACCATATATATCCAATTTTTTTATTTATTGATATATACACATATATATATATATAAATAAATAAAAACTTATATATTTTTTGATAAATTTTTTAAAAGAAAAGAAAAAAGAAAAAAGAAAAAAAAAAAAGAAGAAGGGAGGGCGATTCCCCTTCTCCCTCCCTTCTTTTTTTTTTTTTTTTTCCTTTTAAAAAATTTATCAAAAAATATATTTTATAATTTAATTTTATTTGGATAAATTAAAAAATATTATACATAAATAGAATTAATATTTTTTAATTTATTTAACACTACTTATGTATTATAAAAATATTCTCATGTATATTAGAAAAATATTTATTTAAAAATAGTATAAAAAACAACATAAAAAGTGTAGGGTTTTTAGGGGCTGAATCCGGTAACGCAGCGGAAGCGGTGGAAAATCGTATTTTCCGATTTCAAAACTTTTTCTCGGATTAATTAAATAAACATATTTATTTAATATTCCAATAATCAAATTATGAAATAAAATTCAATAAATCATATTTAAGTGAATTTACCAAATTACCCTTACTTTGTATTTTTGTCTATTTTAGTCCGAAATTGATCAAATCAATTTTGAATGATTCTAAATCATTTCTAAGATGAACTTAGCATGTTCAAAACATCAAAACACCAAAAGCAACCAAATCCCCAAATTTTGGACCCTTGGCCGAATGCATCTCCTTGGTGCATTATTGTGTACTTTGTCATTTCATGCTTCAAAACACATCAAGATGTAATCCAATCAACATGAAACTTTATATGCATCATATACACATCCAAATGCACAACATAAATGAAAAGCCCCAAATTGGAATTGGTCATGAACCCTAATTTTTCAATTTCCTCAAATTGGACAAATTAGACCAAATTGGTTGAATCAATTACTTCAATCATCATTCTTCCATCCAACCAAAGTCTCAACACAATGAAACAACTCAAGATCAAATCTAGGTCATTTAAGAGTGGGTCAATAACTCTAGATTAACAACAAAGGTTTCCAAAACCTTAAAAGAATGCTTACAACTACAATAATCACAAGCTTTCTTCATCACACATGCTCAACACTTCCAACCAAACTTCCATCATCAAAAACACAAAGAATAAAGAAAAGAATAACTTAAGAACATCATATGTTATAGCCTAGATCATAAGGAACATTTTCTTATCTAATAGCAAGTTGGAAAAACTTACTAAATCCAAGCTTTTCTTTTGTTTTTCCTTTTCTTCTTCACAAGCTTCTTTGTTTTTCTTTAATGGAGTTTCTTGTAAAGTGTATTAGTTTAGCTAATGAAGATGAAATGAAAACAATATATACTTGTAATAATTTGCCCTTGGCCGAAAATCACAAGCATTTATTTGGCAATTTTCATTTCAATTTCATTTATCAATAATTTGATCAACTTGACTAAATATCCAAAAAACACTTTATTAGATATTTATCAATTGGTCAACAAAGGCAACTAAGCCTTAAAACAAATATCTAAATCTTAAAATATTTATATTTCAATTAATTTAATCATTTAACAATTAAATAATTAATTAATTTATTAAATACAAATATATTAAATATATGTATTATATTTACATTAAATATTAAATACATATATACATTTATGATATTAGTCAAATATCTAAATTTGATTATTAATTAATATGTATTTAAATTAATCAAGTATTAAATGTAAATACACAATAATTAAGGAAAGAACTATCGGGTCCCTAAGCATGTAATTTTACGTTTAACCTTTAAACGACTTTATAAATAATCAATATTATTTATATATGTTGCTCTAGTGCTCTACGAGTATGTTTCATTATTGAGACTCTCTAGATTCAGGTATATCCGTCACGAAATCTAATTTCGTGTCCATAATCTATCCACCCGTAGATTATGACGATCACGGATAATCTCGCTGAATCATACAGGTCGAGGTAATGGAAAATGTATAATTCCTCCGTCACAGGTATCCGGATAAATCCCAGAGATATAGATGTAAACGTCAAATCTCTATGGGGATTATCCAGTCGACTATTCTATTAGCAATCTCTAAAAGAATGTCTAGAACTAGCTTCTAAACTTTACCACGGGCCCATGGTTTTATCTGATTGCTAATCATATGGACTACATATGCTTTGATACACAGAACTGACGGATCCTATCTTGATACACATATGACACCTTGAAGATCTATCTACACCCAACGAATAGGCGGAGGTCTAATCTAAATAGATCGGTGACGTGACTGCCATCTAAGTGTAGAAGATGTGTTATGTGCCCACAATGGCATCTCAAGTCTAAGAATCACAAGTGCTACTCAACCCGAGAAGATTCTTATTGACGTTGGTGTACCATCCATTAAGAATCTTTGGTGAGTCGTTCAGTGTTTATCCGCTATAAACACCTACACGTCTATACTAGTCTCCAAGACTTATGGTTCATTGAGAAACCATTGGAATCATATATTCCAGTATACGACATGTACCGGTCTCAACGGGTTTACTTTACTGACCAAGTAGTGTAAACCTTGACCAGGAACTGTCTGAGAATGACAACGTCATGATACTACTCAATGTCAGTTGCGACGCTTTTGCAACAGTACCATGACTAATCATTCTAAGGTCAAAACGTCTTTACCATTTAATAAGATAGATTATATTATAGAAACTGCATATATTATTCATAATAATAATGTTTTACAGAAGTATTCAAAAGAAATACAACCGGGAATTGGCACTCTGAGCACCAACCCCAACATAAAGTTACACTTAAAAATATAAAAACATAAATTCTAATCTATGTTGCATTCAAAGTCTCATTCTGGCGCACTTGGTGATATATCTAATACTTCGTACCATAATTGATTACGAATCATATAACGAGTGGCCAATTCTTTAGCTTCCTACGATGAATGTTCCCACCACCACATTGGGATGGGTGGTACAGGGTAATGAGGGTGAAAAAACTTGCACAAAGTGTCTGCCAACATGAGCAATAGCTATTTCTTGACGCTCTTGCTCTGGAACTGCAGGGGACCTTAAAGGAAAGTGAGTAAAACAACTCCAAACATTCTCAGCAAATGTATACAGTATAAGATTGTACCTCGAAGCGATCCATGCTGAAACAAATCGGTCTCTATAAGGGTGTAACCATGTCTCCCAAAGGTAATTTAGAGCACCATTGAATTGTCTAAACTCCTCGCGCATCACCTCCCATTTCTGTTGGTAAGACCACTGTGTTGATGAATTAATAAGGGAGTGCCATGATGAATAAAAGTATTTCCATTCTATACCAAGCATATGACTACATTTGTTCATTACGCACTGATTTATGTGCCAAATACAAAGAATGTGACGAGCCATGGGAAAACATGTTTCAATGGCTTTAATAAGCCCCAAATCCCGATCTGAAATAAAAACCGATGACAATGGTGCTCATTTTTCAACCATCCATTTCTTCAAGATTGATAATGCCCATGTTAGTTGCCCAGCCGTCTCATTACTAAGATATGCGAACATAAGCGAGTAAGTTCGCATTGTGGATGTGATACAAACAACCTCTAATAGTGGTATCTGATACTCGTTGGTATTGTATGTTACATCAATGATTAACACAGAAGGAAAGTTAATAGACAGCTCTAGGCTTTTAGGATGAACCCAAAGAATATCTGTAATTTCATTGGTGTTTGGATTTGTAAAGTAATCATGAAGATAATTTTTCTTAATCATTTGATCCAAAACATATTGAATAGCAGTTAGATCACCTCGTTTCGCTTTTTTGTTTCTGGAAATAGCATTGTAAATGTTTCTGATGTCCGTACTATTTGACGAGTCTTTTTCTTTTAAAACACTAAGAATTTCACGAGGTGCGGTGTTGTTGGTCATATCAAGCACAAATTGTTTCTCTAACGGTTTTAGCCTAGACAGATATTCATGATCATCAAGATATTCTGCTACTTGATGGTTATGGAAACCATATGTAACCTTTAATCCTCACATAACACCGTCTGGAGGTTTTGGTATACCTCGCGGCTTAAATGGGCATTCACATTTTTTTGTCCCACTATTTTTAACTATGGATTGACCTTCAACAAGATACCGCAGTGGTTTGTACTTTCCTCCCCTTTCACACATAAGATGACACTTTGGCAGCTTGCCGCCTTTCAAATTAACAGGATTTTAAATCAGTATCACAATATTATTTTCTAGACCAACTCTTTTTGCCCAATTTATCATATCTTATCTACTTTCAAATATCTATATAAAAAATAATGAAGATGTATAAATAACAAATATACATAATTTCTACTCTTTAAAAATAAATAACGAATATACATAATACAAACATAAAAATAACATGGTCTGTAGTAAATTCAGTTGTATAATCACGACTATTGTTGTAGATGCTTTCCCCACTTCGAACTTCATTCTCGCATGACCAACTATCTGAAAATGAGCTCAAGTTACAGTTATCCATAATGTTTCCCGAAGATGATAACTCTATTATAAGAAGAGAGAATGATATGTTGAAGGAGAAAGAGAGAATGAGATGAGAGAGGCTCAAATTATATTACCTTCAAACTTATAAAGAAAATATTAAATCAGAATCAACACAATTTTTTAATAAAATATTTAAAAAAAAATAAAAGTAGATATGGATACTGATTTACGAAATTAAATAGGACAAACAATATTTAATAAAGAAAATATAAAATCAGAACCAGAATCAACAAAACTTTTAATAAAATATTTTTTTTAAAAAAAATAAAAGTAGATATGGACACTGATTTACGAAATTAAATAAGACAAACAACTTTTAATAGGGAAAATATTAAATCAGAATCAGAATCAGAATCAACACAACTTTTAATAAAATATTTTTTTTAAATGGATACTGATTTACGAGATTAAATAAGACAAACAACTTTTAATAAAGAAAATATAAAATCAGAATCAGAATCAGAATCAAAATCAACTTTTAATAAAATATTTTATTTTTAAAAAAAAAAAGTAAAAGTAGATATGGATACTGATTTACGAAATTAAATAAGACAAACAACTTTTAATAAAGAAAATATTAAATCAGAATCAGAATCAGAATCAACACAACTTTTAATAAAATAATTTTTAAAAAAAAAAAAAGTAAAAGTAGATATGGATACTGATTTACGAAATTAAATAAGACAAACAATTTTTAATAAAGAAAATATAAAATCAGAATCAGAATCAAAATCAAAATCAACTTTTAATAAAATATTTTATTTAAAAAAAAGTAAAAGTAGATATGGATACTGATTTACGAAATTAAATAAGACAAAAAACTTTTAATAAAGAAAATATTAAATCAGAATCAGAATCAGAATCAACAAAAATTTTAATAAAATATTTTTTTAAAAAAGTAAAAGTAGATATGGATACTGATTTACGAAATTAAATAAGACAAACAACTTTTAATAAAGAAAATATAAAATCATTATCAGAATCAGAATCAACACAACTTGAAATAAAATATTTTTTTTAAAAAAAAAACGTAAAAGTAGATATGGATACTGATTTACTGTAACATCCCGCCTAGGCCAGGATGCTACCGGGAGGAGACAGGAAAACACATCTCCATAAGCCTCTGAATCTAACGAAATTTCGGCATGATGTATGCAGAACATCATGCAACCTGGCTTATAACCAGCACCCTGAGACAACCTGTTAAATCAACTCAACATAATACAATCATCATCAAGGCCTCAGGCCTGAACTCAAAGAATAAAAGTAAATACTTGGCCTCCGGCCAAAACTCAAAATAGAACTATGCTATTACACAACTCATACATATGATATACAAATGCAAATACAAATACAAAGGTCGTGAGGACCCATAACTCGACCCAGGACTCAAAAACTCTCTTGACTGCAATTGGGGCGGTCCACTGTCTTCAAAGTCTTCACTGATATCCTGCTGGTACTAAATGACTGCTACTGACCTGCAAAACTTCAAATTGTGTGGTGTCAGTCATAAGACTCAGTAAGTAACCATGCTCATAACTTGAGCGTCAAACACAAATATGATCTGAATTATGTTTCTGTATTAACCTAACCGTTTATGTGACCATGCAAATATTTACAAGTCTGATTTAACCATATAACTTTTATTCATTTAATTACCATACTACTTGTTACTGATCTTTTTGTCTAAACACACACATACATACATTAACTTCTGTTTACTACAATCCATAATAACCCATCAAGTTCTACTTTACTAACTAACAGACTAAGGTCCATTACACTTCTGCTGTGCTACCCTGATTCTTCTCTCTACCTTTCTGTATACTCTGAGCTAATCTAGATTAGACAATTATAATAACTTTCTTTCTTTTACAATCTTGAAATATCATCAATCGGATAATTAATATCTTATTTCTGTTAACTATCTAATCCACTATCATTATCCGTGGTTACATGCATATGTTTCCATCTCATCATGATTTAGCATCCTTACACTATGTTCTTTCTAAGTAAGCAAGCAACTCTTACCATCGTCCTTGATACACATATATCAAAATAAGATCATGCTATCATACACTAATATTTTACAAAATGCTACTTCGATATAAACATGCCATGCACCAATCTTATCATATATACCTTTCGATGCAAATCATGTCATGCTTTTATGAACTATTATTTTTAAATCTCTTTCTGAAAAACTTACATGTGAATGTACTAGTGCTATAATGCATTATCATCGACTATATGCATCTCAGATGAATTACTAGAATATATAATTCATATGAATGACTTGTAGACTGTACTAACTTTAAACATGCTATGCATTTATAAGATACTCTTTGAAAACTCTTTCTGAAAAACTATTTTATGAAAGTTTCTTTCTGAAAATTCTTTGCTGAGAACTTTACTTTACTTTACTTTCTCTTTCTGGAAAAGCTCTTTCTGAAAACTGTATCTGAAAACTGAAAGCTACATTTGAAAACTGGGATTTGTATCTAAAAACTGAAAATTGTATCTTAAAACTGTAAACTGTATCTGAAAACTGAAAACTTTCTCTGAGTTTTGTGTCTCTGAAAACTGTTTTCTAAAAATCTGATATTTCAAAACTTCTTTTCTGAAAACTGATATCCGAGTGTCTGTAGGGAAAACTGACGTATGGGGGCGTTACATATCGCAGTCCTCCTATACGCCCTAGAGCCAGATATGCAACCCATGACAATGGGACGTTACGTATTGCCATCCCCAAAGCATGCCATACCTGCCTTGAAACTGATGGTCTTGGGGCATTACGTATCGCCGTCCCTCAAGCCACAAACTGGAGTTGGGGGTGCGGATCTATGCTACCACCCAAGCTCAAACTGGGGTCTAGGGGCATTACGTATCGCCGTCCCCCTAGCCCATCTGGAGGATCTAAGAGCGTCCCCTCAGTCCTCAACATGTGCACATGTTTCTAAATCTGTCAATTCCAAAGTATCCGTCAATTCCGAACTGTATCTCAAGTTACATACTGGGGTGAGTTTTTACTTCATGCCCCGAAAAACATAAAACCATAATATGGATCTCAAAGCTGTATAAACTTTTTTCTAAAAACATCTCTTTTTAAAAGTCTCTGTTACTTTTATTTAAAACCTTTTGAGTTTCAAAACCTTTCTCGTTTTATCATGTATGTACATGGATATGATCATGCACTTTTTTAACTAACGACATATGCATGTTAATTTCTAATACTTTCTTTTATTATAACCATGCTTTTTACATAATACCGCATATGTTCATGCATATGTTCATGCTCGTGTTTATGCATATGTACAAAGAAATGAACTATACATTCTATTCCTTATATGCTTACATCTTGAGTCGTCTCACATTCTATATACTTATACTGTTCATAATATAGTTTATACACATCTATACCATCACAACTTAGCTTACCACATAACTTACCTTATTAATGGCTCACAAAACAATATAATGTATAGTTATATTCATACACACACAATCGATCATTAAAAATGAATGTATGACTTTATATATATATATATATATATATATATATATATATATAAAGTTTACTTATTCATTCATTTCCATTACTCATTAATCATTTATAATCATACTAGAACATCTATCTCAACAATAAGCTTATTTAGACATTTTCAAAAATTATAATTATGCTTAATCAAATACATACGGTCATCTATGCTCATTCGTGCGAGAAACTCCGTTTTACCGGAAACTCGCTAATTCTACCGGATCAATCTAATCTATTCAGTTTCTGCCCGAATTCTACCACATTTATCATTGTAACATATTAAAATATATCCAATTCATTTCATGCTAATTCGCTAAACTACGGAACTACTAGAAACATCTTAATATAAAACTATAAACTTTAAAATAACAAATTCTAAACGGAGAGTCGTACCGAAATTCCGAGACCATATTCGGACTCCCATCAGCCATACGAACGCGCTGGTGTCATCGGAATTCCGATCGGAGTTACTGCTCATCACGAGTTACTATTCATCTGACGTTTCTTTCCTCATTTCGTGTGCAACCGGCCGCCGTTAGGTGAAATCGAATCCGCATACTCGTAGTACTCGTCAAGGGCTTCGATTTGGCGGGTGGCTCGGGTTGTGAATCGAAACAACGAACGTCAGAACATGATTTGGGCGTGGGGGTGCATGTGAGGGGTTTTAAAATTTTACCACTTTGGAAATTTTTGAAAACCTTAAGGCTTTATATAGTTCCCTGGAAAATATCCAAAAGGTCCCCGCGTATTTGCTATTTAGCCCCTATCATGGAACTTTCTAGAATTTTTCATTTTCGGAGCCCTTCTGCTGTGATTCTCGAAAAGTACTCAACACGAAAATTGTTCGTCTCAGAAAAACGAGTTCGATGGTTCAAAAATAAACTTGAGCGAAGTTTGATTACAATTTTTATGACTAAAACTGTAAACTTTACGCGTTTTACAAAAATCGCGTAACCAACCTTTGATCTCACGCGTTTTCCGACGCGACGAAAATTGATAATATATTATTCCAACCCATATAACATCACTTGAACTCTTATTCTTCATTATCATCATGCTCCGAGACTATAACATCTGTCCGGGAATCTTCTAGAACAGTTTTGAAAATCTGGGATGTTACATTCACCCCTCCTTATAAAAATTTCGTTCTCAAAATTTCTATGTCCCTATAACTGCTGAGTCGAACCTGGTCGTACACGCGGAAAGTATCTTAATCGACTCTACGGATATAACTTCTCTGTCTCAACTGTTAACTAATCACTAACAATAAGCTAGGATCCATAACAGCTCATCTACGGCTTTAAACTGACTATACGGGTCTGTTTCTCATCTCTGACTATACTGATCTGGTTCTTATCTCTAGGTCTACTGTTCTGGTTCTTATCTCATATCCTATGGCCTCACACGGGACCTATACTGATACTATCTAGGTCTTGCTAATTCTTCGATCTAAAAAAAAGTCGTAAAAGTACTTACTTAATCTAATCTCTTCCATACGGAGATAACTAATCTAAACACATCAATCGAGTCACCCATGGACTTAAATTCAAGTAAGCAAAGCACTGTATAATAAAATCAAATCATATCAAACTATCATAAAAGATACATACAAAGACCTACGTGCTCTTTACCAAACCGAAGACAATCTCCGACAACTAGATCCCCACAATTACAGTCACTGACTTCTAGACCATGCTACTGACTCTGACTTTTAAACCATGCTCTGATACCAACTTTGTAACATCCCGCCTAGGCCAGGATGCTACCGACATGAGACAGGAAAACCCATCTCCATAAGCCTCTGAATCTGACGAAATTTCGGCATGATGTATGCAGAACATCATGCAACTTGGCTTATAGCCAGCACCCTGAGACAACCTGTTAAATCAACTCAACATAATGCAATCATCATCAAGGCCTCAAGCCTGAACTCAAAAAATAAAAGTAAATACTTGGCCTCCGGCCAAAACTCAAAATAGAACTATCCTGTTCCACAACTCATACATATGATATACAAATGCAAATATAAATACAAAGGTCGTGATGACCCATAACTCGACCCACGACTCAAAAACTCTCTTGACTGCAATTGGGGTGGTCCACTGTCTTTAAAGTCTTCACTGATATCCTGCTGGTACTAAATGACTGCTACTGACCTGCAAAACTTCAAACTGTGTGGTGTGAGTCATAAGACTCAGTAAGTAACCATGCTCATAACTTGAGCGTCAAACACAAATATGATCTGAATTATGTTCCTGTATTAACCTAACCGTTTGTTTGACCATGCAAATATTTACAAGTCTGATTTAACCATATAAATTTTATCCATTTAATTACCATACTACTTGTTACTGATCTTTTTGTCTGAATACACACATACATACATTAACTTCTGTTTACTACAATCCATAATAACCCATCAAGTTCTACTTTACTAACTAACAGACTAAGGTCCATTACACTTCTGCTATGCTACCCTGATTCTTCTCTCTACCTTTCTGTATACTCTGAGCTAATCTAGATTAGACAATTATAATAATTTTCTTTCTTTTACTATCTTGAAATATCATCAAATCGGATAATTAATATCCTATTTCTGTTAACTATCTAATCCATTATCACTATCTGTGGTTACATGCATATGTAACCATCTCATCATGATTTAACATTCTTTCAGATGGGTATTTGACGAATGAGTGTATTGCGGGTATTGAGGAGTTTATCTAGTTAGTAGAAAGTCATCCTACATTTATGGACGGAATGAAAATTAAGTGTCCATGTAACCAACGTAGGTGTCAAAATTGAAGTTTTTATGACCCTGATATTGTGAGACTCCATCTTGCAAAATATGGATTTGTATCAAACTATTATATATGGCATAAACATGGGGAGACTGAACAACGAGATATCTTGGAACAGATTCCTAGTCAAACGAGGTACCAAATAAAAGTCATTAAGTTCAAGTACATGCTCCTATGGCAGTTCCAAAACAAAAGTGCCCACGGCCAAAATAGCAACATGTGTCTCGTTTCCAACACGGAGATCAATCTCCTCTGACGCCAATTTCCTGCTAATCTGCAGATCTTGCACATCAGTACATATATGAGTACTACAACCAGAATCAAAAATCCAATTTTTAAAACTAGAAGTAGTCATGTTTATCTTAATAACAAACATACCTGAGGCTGGTGTCTTGCCCGCATTTATCTCATTCTGAAGCGCCTTGTACTCGCGGAAGTCACGCTTCCAGTGACCCCGCTTGTCGCACTGGAGGCAAACATCATGAGATTTGTCCTTAGGCTTCCCGGAAGCCTTTGACGCTTTGCCCTTGCCCTTTCACTTATGCTTCTTCTTTTTGACACCACCAGTCGCCTTAGGCCAAGCCTTGGGTGACTGTGATGTCGAAGCAAAGTGCGCCTCGCGCTTCTTGCCCTTGAGAAGTTCCTTCTCTGTTTCCTTCAGAATGGACATTAACTCTCCAAGAGTGTCATCCTGGTTCATCATGTTATAGTTCATGATGAACCCACTTTAAGTGTCAGGGAGAGACTGTAAGATCAAATCTATGGAAGTCTCAGTCTCAAAATATATCCCCATCTGAGAAAGCTGCTCGATGTCAGTGATTATTGACCGGCGTAAACACACACGTATAAATCCTACTGTTGTTATTAATTATTGAATCTATTTATTTACAAATATCTAATTAAAGGGAGAATGGAATTGATTGCTTGATTGATTTGATTGATTGAAGATTTGCTAAATAAATAAATAAAAAGATAAAAGAAAATACTAAGGAAAATAAAAGACACAAAGTTCTTAAGGTTGTGATTTCTTTTAATATCATTTAAAAGATGAAGTGATTATTTTATGTTTCTGCAATAAATTAGTTTACTAACCTGGAACACTAAATTATGTAAAAGCCTCTTTCGATGGTCAATTACAAATACCCAGTATAACCCAATTGAACCATATTCCTATGTCAACCACATTACCTGGATTCATTAAGTCTAAGTTCCAATTATGGCTACCCCCGCCCAACAGGTATATTCCTATCCTGTAAGGAAATCTATTAAAGGGTTATCTATCCTCAAGGAAGATCGTGGGCTATTAAGTTTAAGGCTGAAACCTAAAATCCCTATGTCTAGTTCATTTTAGATTTACCATATCAATCTTATTGGTGATCAGACAATAAGAAGCTTTAAGCTTAAGACTTAATAAGTAAACCTATAAATTACCCAAACTATAAAATAATCCCTTATAACTAGTGATATTAAAATTCATCACAACCCTTAGATAACTAACACATAACTAGGACTAAAAAAAACATAAAAATAAAAGACATAAAATAAAAATACTGAAAAGTAAAATAAAAAAAAATGTTAGGGTAAAAGGAATTATTCCTACTACTACTTATTTAGATATCTCCCATTAAAATAATATATAAACTTGTGATTATTACCAGCCATAAAGGCGGAACCAAAATAACCAGCCATAAAGGCGGAACCAAAATAACCAGCCATAAAGGCGGAACCAAAATAACCAGCCATAAAGGCGGAACCAAAATAAATTTACCAACCGACCAGTCTGGCGGTATCCTTGATTAGTCAGGTTTAAAACAGATTAAAATTAAATTACCAACCGACCAATATAGCTGTATCCCTTATTAAGTCAATATTTTAAATAGTTAATATATTATTTTTAAGGGAGATTAATCTAAATAGCAATAGTAGAAGAATTACCTTTCACCCTAGCTGAAAAAGTTACTTCAACATGGTGAATAGTAAAAACTGTAAAAAGTAAAAAATAAAAATTAAATTACTATTATTACAAAAAGTAATTAAAATAAATTACAAACTAAAAAAAATAAAAAAAATAAAATTAAAATATTTTTAGAGAGAGAAACTCTCTCTTCATCATAGAGATGAGAGAGAGAAAGGCACATATAATTCTGAAATTCGCGCAGTATTTATAGAAATATTTTTCACTGTTCCAGCGTCGCGACGCCAAGGAACTCAGCATCGCGACGCTGGATTTGTCGACGTGGCACGCTGAGGAGACGACACGTGGCATGGCGGCTGACTGTTCACCCGACACGTGGCAAGGCGGCTAAGACTCAATTATTGTGATGACGTCATTGATGACGTCATGCTGACGTGTCGCTGACGTGGCGATGACATGGCGATGACGTGGCGCTGGCGCGTGTTGCAATTTTCGGCACAATAGGATTGCGACACGTGGCGACACGTGTCACGCTGTGATTGGGTGATGCTGACGTGGCATGTTGACTTGGTTGACCTTGTGACGTGGCAGATGACGTGGCATGACACATGGCAAAGTTGACTCGTTGACCGATGATGTGGCTGATGACGAGGTGACACGTGTCAAGTCTGAGTGTCGGCAGCATATGATGATGACACGTGGCACGGCGCATTTTAGCAGATGGGATGTGATGGTGACACGTGTCACGGCACATTTTAGCAAAGTCAAAACTTCTCAAATTGTTGACCGTTGACCAGGCGCATGTTAGCAGATTCGGCTCACGCTGGGCGTCGCGACGCGGAAGGTATGGGCGGCGCGACGCTGTGGATGGAATTACCAAAATGCCCTTTTTCACTAATTCACTGTTTTACTCCAAATCACCTCCAGATGTCCTGAAACTTTATTTATCTACAAAATAACACAAAACACATCAAAACATTAACAAAACTCAAGAAACTATACAAAATATTAGTTAAATGAGTGGGAAATAGTGATATAAATATCACTCATCACACCCCCAACCTAACATTTTGCTAGTCCTCGAGCAAAATACAAAATAAAATAACATAACAAAATTTAACTAAGCCATTTTCGTAGGGATCACGGTTGCATTTAGCGTATGCAACAAGCCTTTAAACCCCTAGGTGTCCCTAGTGGACGAGTTGTAGTCTCGTGAGGGCTTACAACAATGATACCCACAAACATTTTTTTTTAAAAAAGTAAAAATGTATTAAAACTAATGCACACAAAAGCAAAAAGACAAGCGAAAAGAGAATAAAGAAAGTTAGTGACTAATCAGGTGAAAATTCTATTCCAAGTTATTAGTTGTTTTGTTTCTTTCTAAATTACCGAATGAGTAAATTCTCCGATTATTTTTACCATTCTTCATATACACAGCTAACAAAAATTAGTCAACTCATTTTTTGCCCACAACAGTCCAAGTGCAGTTGATAAGAGAGTAATATTTTTGTCCTAAAGTTCTATCAGATTTCGCACCTTTTTGTAGCAATGGAATATTTTTCTGATTTTTCTGATTTTTTTCTTGATTTTTTCTCTATTTTTTTTATTTATATACAATACCTTCCGTCTATGTAGCGAGCTTTGGGTCGGTGGCTCCCAAACCAGTTGGCTTTAGGGCACCAGGTGTTAAGACACCCCTACGAACTTAATTACTCAGACTTCAGATATATTATATATATATATATTTTTGCAGCATCTTCGATCCATGTAACGAGCTTTGGGCCAGTGACTCCCAAACCGGTTGGTTTTAGGGCACTAGGTGTTAAAACACCCTTACAGACTTAATACTCGGATCTCGGATTTTTTTTTTTTTTTTTTACTCATCACTATTTAGAGATGCTTCCTCCAATTAAACTATAGTACGGAATATTACAAACTTTTCAATTTTAGCTAATGACTGTGTGTTCCATGTAAGTTGATAATACCTGCCAACTGAACATATGAAGATTCATTTTAGTCAGATTTATGGAGAATTCACAAATTAAATAATTCAAAAGGAAATAAACAAAAATTAACTTGTTTTGAAATAAATGGTTTGAGATACGTATCAGGAGTGTGAAAACTCCTTACTCGGCTATCTTTTACAACAATTTCACCTTTTTAGTCAAAATAAAAACACAAAAATGCAAAATATTTTTGTAATTTTTGAAAAATTTTCATTTTTTTGTTTTTCGAAAAATTTTGGACTAAAAATAAAAACAACATACAAACTAAAAACAGGTACTAATCAACTAAATCCCTCCCCCAAACCTAAATGAGACATTGTCCCCAATGTCTTAAACAGTAAAAGGAGAGTTAGAAGGTTGTACCTGGTTAGCTGAAATCTACAGGAAATTAAATGTTAAGATCCAGATTAATTCGACGCCTCTTACCACGATCGTCCTCAGACCAATTTATCTTTGATAGGATAGGGTCAACTTGTGGTTCATAGGCTATTAGTTGGTCTATTAGATCCGGAGCAAGTCTGGCAGTGAAGAGGAGGTCTTTCATGGGTTTTGACACGAACCCATTTCTCCGAGCATCATCAAGAAACACACAAAGAAAATCATAAAATCCATCAACGTTGAGTAGTCAAGCGGTTTCTGGTGTATGTTCAGGTTTCGCCCAGAGATAGAACTATAAAAATTTCCTCCAATATACCTAAACCACCTGGCAAGGCAATAAAAGCATCAGCACGGTTAATCATTTCTACCAAACGTTCAGACATACCTGATACGATCAGTTCCTCTCCGTTTGATGATCCAATAAGTTTTGCCTCTGCCAAGGGTTTTGGGACGATTCCCAAAACGTGACTGCCTCCTTCCTGTACGGCTTTTGAAACGATCCCCATAAGTCCGAGATTTCCTCCGCCATATATTAGGTGCATATTCCTTGCGGCTAAGACTCGACCCAATTCCTGTGCTGCTTCTATGTATTGTGGTTTAGTACCAACAGTACTACCGCAAAACACACAAATGTTTTCAACTCGTCTTCTTGAAGTGGCTTCCATTTTTTATGTATTTCTTTTTCAAATCAGGATGCTTTCAAAAGTGCAATGATGAGCTGAATTTATAGTACCTGAAAAAGGGTGAGTAATAATAGCAGAGTATCTTCCAGAGGACGTTTGTTAGCTAAACAACAAAAGAAATCGTGTGAAAGGTCAAAAAGTCTGGATCCTGTTACGAAAATAAAGATAATTACAACAGAAAAGCAAATCAAAGCACAAATTAAGGCAACGGAATTGTGTATGCAATACGCCACTCGCTTAGTATATAAATTCATTAGAATGAGTCTCAAGATTTCATTCTTTATTCAGCCATTGCAAATGAATTGTTTCTCATCTTTGATTTCCAAACACAATTCATTCTGTCTTAAAATGCTTTGTTTGTGCCTTTCCCTACAAAAATAACACACAAAATTAAAAAGTTCACAAAATATATGAAAACAAATCACAACAAATTGCATGGGTTGCCTCCCTGCTAGCGCTGAATTTTTCGTCTTCAGCCAGACGTGACTGAAATCCATCTGTCAAGGAGGTTTCAATGTCGTTTTGGATGTCCGATTAAAGAAAATCCCGTGAGCGTTGCTTTTGAATGGTCTCTTCCAACGGTAAAGTGGCAAAAAGAATTTTGTCTCATTCAGTGCTCGTGCCACCTTTTTACTCCTTGTTGTTCCAGTGGTTCATGCAAAGAAAGAAAGAAAATCAGGAGGTCTCGTATGATGCTTGACTTGGAATGGAAGTTCCATTCTGTCAAGCTTCTGGGTGATATCTTTGATTTGTACTCCCCAAAACAGCGATGTTTTTCCTGAATGCTCTAGATCTTTATTAAGGTCAGACATTTGCTCCTCCATTTGCTCTTCTTTTTGCTCCACCTTTTCTTCACAAATGTATTTGAAAATTTCTGCATTCAGCTCTTCATCTGTCATCTGTGAAATACATGCATCAAAATTGTTAACCTGAGGATGAAAAGAAATGTCAGATTTTAGGTCTTCATCCTCTGATCTGGATGAAATATTTGGCTCAGGTAGATCTTCTTCAAACATTTGTGCAAAGCATTCTCCAAGATCTTCATTTTGAGGCTTGAAAATTTGATCCTCCGTTGTTGGTGCAGTTGGTATAAATGGATCAGCTTCCTCCTCGTCAGAGTCAGAATAATAAAAATCAAATCGAGACTTTGCCGGTTCGGGTTCTTGAACTGATACCTCTGGTTGTTGATACTGCTCAGCCTCCTCCTCTGTTGAAATGTCATTGTGAAATGATTGGTACTCGAAGGCTTCGTCAGTGTCATCTGGAACTGGTTCTTGAAGTATATAGTTCTGGTTTTCTGTGAATTGTCTGATCTGATCTGACATTCTTTGTATGGATTCTGTGTTACTCTGAACTTGTGCATCAAATCGAGCTGCTTGTTCTTTGAACATGTGAATCAATTGATCTTCCTCTGATGGTTCTGGTTGTTGATGAAGATCAAAGATAGATGGTGGATAAGATGGAAAATGTGGTTCTGTGAAATGTGATGGCTCATCATAGCATGATTGTCTCCAGAAATTCTCCCACTCTGATCGATATATACATTGATCGCTCGGGTGGTTACTATCACAAATCACACATCTCCCCATTTCGTTCTGATGAACAAATGTAGCATTACTTGGTTCTGGCATCCAGTTATAATCATTGGGTTATTCAACAGGCCACAGAAAACCGGACTGTTGCTCCCAGATTTGGGATGTATCTTCTTGTAAAGCACGTAGTCTCTCAATCTCCCAGTAGTGTTCCATTTTTAAGTCACCTGAAATCAAAAGAAAGAAATAAAAATTACAGATAAAAATAAAGAAAATTAGATACAAGTAAATTAGATAGCTTCAATATTAACAACTCAAGAAATATAAGTCCCCGGCAACGGCGCCAAAAACTTGACCTGCGTAAACACACAACGTATAACGCAAGCGCACGTATCGTTCAAGTAGTATAAAAATATCGATCCCACGATGACTTAATTCCTACTGTTGTTATTAATTATTGAACTATTATTTACAAATATCTAATTAAGGGAGAATGGAATTGATTGCTTGATTGATTGATGATTGAAGATTTGGCTAAATAAATAAATAAAAAGATAAAAGAAAATACTAAGGAAAATAAAAGACACAAAGTTCTTAAGGTTGTTATTTCTTTTAATATCATTTAAAAGATGAAGTGATTATTTTATGTTTCTGCAATAAATTAGTTTAATAACCTGGAACACTAAATTATGTAAAAGCCTCTTCCGATGGTCAATTACAAATACCCAGTATAACCCAATTGAACCATATTCCTATGTCAACCACATTATCTGGATTCATTAAGTCTAAATTCCAATTATGGCTACCCCCGCCCAACAGGTATATTCCTATCCTGTAAGGAAATCTATTAAAGGGTTATCTATCCTCAAGGAAGATCGTGGGCTATTAAGTTTAAGGCTGAAACCTAAATCCCTATGTCTAGTTCATTTTAGATTTACCATATCAATCTTATTGGTGATCAGACAATAAGAAGCTTTAAGCTTAAGACACTTAATAAGTAAACCTATAAATTACCCAAACTATAAAATAATCCCTTATAAACTAGTGATATTAAAATTCATCACAACCCTTAGATAACTAACACATAACTAGAACTAATAAAAAACATAAAAATAAAAGACATAAAATAAAAATACTGAAAAGTAAAATAAAATAAAATGTTAGGGTAAAAGGAATTATTCCTACTACTACTTATTTAGATATCTCCCATTAAAATAATATATAAACTTGTGATTATTAACCAGCCATAAAGGCGGAACCAAAATAACCAGCCATAAAGGCGGAACCAAAATAACCAGCCATAAAGGCGGAACCAAAATAACCAGCCATAAAGGCGGAACCAAAATAACCAGCCATAAAGGCGGAACCAAAATAACCAGCCATAAAGGCGGAACAAAAATAAATTTACCAACCGACCAGTCTGGCGGTATCCTTGATTAGTCAGGTTTAAAAACAGATTAAAATTAAATTACCAACCGACCAATATAGCTATATCCCTTATTAAGTCAATAGTTTAAATAGTTAATATATTATTTTTAAGGGAGATTAATCTAAATAGCAATAGTGAGAGATTACCTTTCACCCTAGCTGAAAAGTTACTTCAACATGGTGAATAGTAAAAACTGTAAAAAGTAAAAAATAAAAATTAAATTACAATTATTACAAAAAGTAATTAAAATAAATTACAAACTAAAAAAAAATAAAAAAATAAAATTAAAATATTTTTGGAGAGAGAAACTCTCTCTTCATCAAAGAGATGAGAGAGAGAAAGGCACATATAATTCTGAAATTCGCGCAGTATTTATAGAAATATTTTTCACTGTTCCAACGTTGCGACTCCAAGGATCTCAGCGTCGCGACGTTGGATTTGTCGACGTGGCACGCTGAGGAGACGACACGTGGCATGGCGACTGACTGTTCACCCGACACGTGGCAAGGCAGCTAAGACTCAATTATTGTGATGACGTCATTGATGACGTCATGCTGACGTCATGCTGACATGTCGCTGACGTGGCGATGACATGGCGATGACGTGGCGCTGGCGCGTGTTGCAATTGTCGGCACAATAGGATTGCGACACGTGGCGACACGTTTCACGCTGTGATTGGCTTGATGATGACTGACGTGGATGTTGACTTGGTTGACCTTGTGACGTGGCAGATGACGTGGCATGACACATGGCAAAGTTGACTCGTTGACCGATGATGTGGCTGATGACGAGGCGACACGTGTCAAGTCTGAGTATCGGCAGCATATGATGATGACACGTGGCACGGCGCATTTTAGCAGATGGGATGTAATGGTGACACGTGTCACGGTGCATTTTAGCAAAGTCAAAACTTCTCAAATTGTTGACCGTTGACCAGGCGCATGTTAGCAGATTCGGCTCACGCTGGGCGTCGCGACGCGGAAGGTATGGGCGGCGCGACGCTGGAATTTACCAAAATGCCCTTTTTCGCCAATTTTCACTGTTTTACTCCAAATCACCTCCAGAATGTCCTGAAACTTTATTTATCTATAAAATAACACAAAACACATCAAAACATTAACAAAACTCAAGAAACTATACAAAATATTAAGTTAAATGAGTGGGAAATAGTGATATAAATATCACTCATCAATTATCTGTGCCACATGGGCTTCAACAGACATGCCCTCTGTCATACGAGCTCGGAAGAGCTCTTTTGTAACTCATATCTCTTTGATCTCCGGTTAGACCGATGTAGATCGTACAACCTCGCCAAAAAATTGTAGGGATCCAGGTCCCTGTTTTGCCAGCAGAAATGCTGAGTCATCGCGGCAAGCATAATAGATTGAGCAGTCGAGTTGTCATCGCTGTGAGTCTTCAAAGCTCTAGCTCAACTCCCTGATCATCTCTGGGCTTAGGCCCAAGAGGTCTCTCTATAGTGTATAGAAGCCTCTCGGATCCAAGGACAATCCTTAGATTCATTTCCCAATCTGCAAAGTTTGTGCTCTTAAAGACATTTTCGCCCACGATAATGTCACATACAATGTTCTTTCCAGCCATCCTGATTACAATAGTCCAACTATTTAATCAGCGATATTTGGGTATAGTATAACTGTTACAAGAAAAATAACAATATATTAGTCCAACTAATAAAATAATTTTGACGAAATATTTTGAAAGCGCGTAAAGCTAAGTATCTGAATGAAATTGCAAATTCAATACTAGCCTCCCACTATTTTTTGGCGAGCCTCTAACCCTCTGTCGAAGTACTCAGGAAACCCAGTTTCCTAGTGGGCTAGGATCCGTTTAAAATAAACACACAACCTTGACTTTGGCCAACAAGCTGTATGATATTTAACTAGGTAGATCTCGAAGATCAATTGGATCTCATCCAAATCCTAAATCAGATTAGGTGGACATCCAAGTCCGAAACATATATATATATAATACATATGCCAATATATCCAATATATTTTCCTAACCTTTTTCCTCTGAATCAACTAAGCCTTGGCTTTGGCACAACAAGCTTAATGATTCCACTTAAGCAGGACCCATTGATATGGGAAGCTTCGTAATCAATGTCGATGGACAAGAAATGATCTTGACTTTGGCCAACAAATCACAACTTGGACAAGACACCGATATGGAACAAAACTTTCATGATTCAAACACATCCGCAATTGACAAAGGCATTGACTTTGGCCAACAAACTATCGCTTAATATATTTTGAGGGATTTTCGCGTAATTGGAAACCAATTAATTATCTTTGTTAGGTCTCATCATACACCCTTAAGCATGCTTCTAAAACATCATAAGGCGCGAAAAGTAAATTAATAGCGATATGAGGATAGATATTTAACAACTTGTTCCTAGAACAAATCACTCCATTTCCTCTCCCCGGCTAGTACTATTCTACTTCTACCCAATTACATAATACAATAATAGAAACCTCATTAACATTGAAGGGAATTAGGTGAGAAGATAATACAAAGAGATAATAAGAGATAAGGCTGGACACGCAGGTTCAATTTATAAATTCCAAATTTACAATAATTTCTAAAATTACCCTTTCCATTCTAATATCCATTCGATATACGCTATTCATTCAACACATCCATATATTCAGTCATAGCATGCATTCCAACCAATCTAATCCAATTAATTAGTCTTTTATTATGTGACCATCCATTGTTCAAACAACGATTTGATTTTGCGCGAGTCCAACTCGTTTGTGTTGGATTCCTCTAAGGGTCTCAAGATCATAGATTACGCATGAAACAATATGAATACACATCAAATGAGGTGCGGAAAAAACTCATATTGATCGGTTGGATACTCCGAAGATAAAAACTGAATTGCTCCTCCTTGCTCGGCAGTGGGCTGCTCGGTGGTGGACTGAGCAGTGGCTCTCACGGTAGTGGGTGGATCTCCTCCATGAAGAATCGGCCATGGACTCCATTAAAGCTCCAAGCTTTGTTGATAATCTTCCATGCTCACAACTCACTTCCCTATCACCTTAGGATGCCTCCTAGAGTGTGCTAGCACATAGATCTTGCAACAAGATCATTTGCTTCTCCATTTATTCGGTCAAAACCAGAAAAACAAAGGAAGAAATGGTCCAAGACCGAGAGAGAAAAAGAGAAGATTTTTGGCTCCAAAAAGCCCTAATACCGTAAAAGAGAGAGAGAATTTGGAAAGAGAAAAATTGCAAAAGGTTTATATATTTTCCAAAATTAATAAACCATTTACTTTTTCAATTTCAAAAAGCAAAGCATTAAATTCTTTCTTTCAATCACCTCACATCAACTCACATCAATCAATCAAATATCACATCACTCAAAGTGACTTGTGATTTGACGCTTGATGTGACTAATGATTTGACGCTTGATTAGACTTGCGTGCCGCACTGGAATTCGAAATACGAATGCGCTCGTAAATAATCCCGGGCTCGGGTTTGCTAATTCCAAATTAACGAATTTTCCGTTGCGTTGGAATTAAATGATTACGCCTAGCGAAATCACTATTCACATCGCTAACGAATTAATTCTAAATTAATTCGTTCGCACGAATTAAAATCTAATTTGAATTCCGCGTCGAAATCCAATTTCATATAATATATCAAATATATTATTTTATCGATTAATTCCAAATTAATCATTCTCTCTCTTTAATTGATATTTTATCCCAAATAAAATATCTCCGCAATTAATCCTAGATTAATTTTCTCTCTCATTAAATTAATCCCAGATTAATTAAAGTGCGAGTTATACGTCATCGGTGAATCTTCGGGGAGCGACCCATGAGATCTCCGGATATGTTGGCAGTAAATCGGGTCGTCGGACTATCCGAACACGTAAGTACCTCGTACTACGGTTACACCGATTCACAATACAAGGTTGGCTTCTAGCAAAGCGCCATGCCTAGCCAATTCTCCAGAAACATGCTTACATGAATAAACGATCTATATCAGGCGTAGTATATGTGGTATTGCGTATTTCGATCCAGTATTGGATGATCACGTGCTAGGCCTGGGGATGGAATTATGTCTGCCCCGTACGAAGCACATGTCGGATGTCTGGTAACTAGTCTCTATATCGGATAACTATGACCTAGTCATATTATCCCGATGACTGCAGTACTTAAGAGAACCAGTACCGTATCCTACGTGACCATCATCTCCATATGACTGGAGTGACACTTCCTTCTTGACATCACACCCAACACACTACGATTCTCAATATACCCAGTATTGGCGTACACAGAACCAGTTAAAGCCCTGGACGACCTCAACCAAAGTATATTGATTGTCGTATCTATTAGCGGTGCAAGTCTTAGGTTAAGACCAAATACACCTACCCTGATTTCGGATTTCCATAGACACATGTCATACTACCAATGGAATTCCGAGGGGGTCTATCCAGAGCGAAGCTGTTTCCCGTACCATCGGTAAAACACAACCTTCTATTATACTTGCATAAGTATCATATACCCAAATATACGAGAACTATGTCATTGTGCCCTCATAATATACACAAGTTTAATACTAGTCTTTTACATATTATCGATGTCAAATCTCGATAATACTATGATTATGGATATTTAATGATTTATCCTTCGTGGACTGATACTGTCTCATATCATTCACAGTCCAGGAACAAATCATATGGACCTCCTATCATTTATATATCTAGGTGATCTAAAAACAAATGATAAGGGTGCAATCTCTTTGTCACATAGTTAATTTGTACAACAACACCGTGATCTATACAAATAGTGACACTATGGGTCATAATTGTCCAACAATCTCCCACTTGGCCTATAGCCAGTCACTCGAGTGTCTACCACCCAAACTAGGTACGGTTGGCTCAAATTACTGAGAAATGCTTTTCGTCAGCGGATTTGCATGATTATCATCTGATGCGATTTATTCGATCATCATATCGCCACGATGTATGATCCGTACGAATCAGATGAATAGTCGAAGTATGTATCTGGATCGTTGATGAGACCTTAATTCTTTAGCCTGTGCTGACACCTAGCTCTACTGCTAACAGAACTATATCTAATCTAATTAGATTTGTTTATTAACCCAGAAGGCTTCTATTGCTGCCTCAGCTGCAGCAATTAACCCACATTTGTTGTTTATTCGATAACAATATCTTGCTTGGAAGATTTCCAGCTCACTGTACCATTATTCAAACTGTGAGCTGTTTGTGACTTCATATGCTCAAAGCGTATGAGACACCAGGTAGCGTACATTTTTAATGTATGATTTCACGGAGAGTTTTCGAAAGCCAAGCTTTCGCCGATAGTTATTTTATGGGAATATCATTTCCAAGAAATGACATATATTATTATTATTTCATAGGACAACCATTGTCAGTGCGCTCCCACTAACCCTCTTATATACACAAGAATCATTTCGTTTTTGAATCAAATCATATACCTTTATGATCACATCAAAACGAAAATTCCTAGAACCTATGCTTGCTTCAATCCAAACATGGATCGAATAACCTGCAAACCTTGTTTGCTAGTTTTGGTACGAAAAAACCGACAGGATGTTATGAACATCCTCCAAAAGGTTTCATTTTCAGGAAAGCGATTTTGTTGTTCTGGCTGTCATATTTCATAAATGAAACATACAGCATTTGCAAGCATTATCTAAATGGATTTACCGTGGAAACAAGTAAAAGGTTGAATCGTAATCAACACAATGTTGATAACGATATCTTTCCGACAAAAGCCTAGCTTAGTACGTTGGTATGTTGCCTTCCATGTACGTCTTCCTTGAAGACTTATACAGTACCAGTAGGCAAAATGCCTTGCTGTACGTCAACTAGTATCCAAACTTGTTGATATACATGGAATCCATTTTGGACTCATGACACTTTGTCATAATTATGAGTCGATACCTTGTATCACTTCCTCATACGTAGTTAGTTGGTATACCTCAAAAGATTGACATCTTTACGAGGTAGATCAGAAACCGATACCCCAGGTTGTTTTCTGACTCTCTCCGACTCATGCGGTTCTTGTGTATACGAAGATTAATGGTAATAATTTCATCATTGATGAACTATTTGTGTTCTATTAAGGAATTGGTGCCATGAATAGTATCACTCCGATTTTCATCAAGTTTTACTATCCTCCCACTTACCACTGCATATCGGTATTCCTTTTAGGGAAACAACATGGTGAGCAACAATCTAATTGTTTTCTGGTGAGATGTATAAGTACAATACTTTGATATCCCTAGGATATCCTACAATTGGCACTTATTAAATTTGGGTTTTAGTTTGGTATCATCCAAACATATGCCTATCATTCCCAAATTTAACAGGAATGTGATACCCGGTTTCTTTCCCGTTCATATCTAATATGAAATCTGTCAAACAGATTTTAATGGAACCTTATTCTAAATAAGTTATGCACTGTTAATGTTTGTTCGTCAAAGGAAATGGTAGCTCAGAGCGATTCATGATTAACCTAATCATGTCTAACAAAATTCGTTACTCAATTCGGACACACCGTCAAATTGACGTGTTCCGTGAGGAGTCCTCTTTTGAAAGAATACTTTACTCTTTCAAGTATTTGAGAAACGTATTGCTTAAGTATTTTCCAATATGGTCTTACCGCGACGGTTTAATACATTAGCCGATCTGTATGTCTATTTCATGTCGAAGCTATAAAATTTTCCGATTTGTGTTCTTCAAAAGAAACACACAACCATTATGCGATGCCACATCCGTATAGGTCACGAAATATTCATATCCACATCTAGCCTAACTATACATGGGCCCATTTGCTTCACTATGAACTAGGGCTAACAGATCGGTGGCATTTACACTTTTACCAAGTAAATAGTGTTTTAGGCACTTTGCCCAACAAACTAGATTCGTAGACTTTATTTGATTGGAATCAAATCAGTCATGGTACCCGCTCTTCAAAAATGCGGATATACGATTCTTGTTTAATGTGTCCTAGACAACATTGCCACTTTTAAGTTTCTTCTGATCAAATCAGTTCAAGCTATTTATTTGTCATAATATATATTTTGAGATTTATTTATATTCAAAATATAATTTCTGTTATTCACATCTAATGTGTTTATCTGAATATCATCTTTATATAATAAAACACTTTAGTGTTCTAAAATTTAAAGGTTCAATCCGCAACGGATTAAACACTGATATAAAAATAATGTTCCTAGTCAAACTAGTTACATTATAACAGTTTCCTAATTTACGTACATACCCAAAGGGTAGTTCCTAAACATAGGTATCTACGGTCAAAACAGCGACTTTCATCCCGTTTCTGATTCACAGATTAATCTCTATTGAAGTCAGTATTCTGTCCAAAACAGATTCTAAACATCAATACATATATTTATGTACCACACTAAGTATTTAAAATCTAATTTTAATACTAGTAGTGAACATAATGTTTGACAAACTTATTTGAAGTCAGAGCCTTGCTCGTCTTCAATTCCTTCATGTCTGCTTTGTCCAAACGGCAGTCACGCTTCCGCGATCCCGTTTGCCACATTTAGGCAGACATTTTGGGTTATGTCCTTTATCTTCCTAGAAGATTATAATGATTTTGCCTTTGCCCATTTTCAACATCCCAGAAGCCTTTGGCCAAGCCTTGGCCTTCTAGAATATCGAAGTAAAGTGCGCCTTGCGCTACTTGCCTAATTGCAAAGTTTGACTTTTTTTCCTTGAGAATAGTCATTAACCCTCCAAGAGTTAATTATTGCAATTTATTTACTTCTAAAATCTAAGTATAGATTTATGAAGATCCTTCAATTTCAATATCATACTTTAAGAATCTAATTCTTAGGTCTGATAAAGAAATTAAGGAGTCTATATGACAAGTATAATGGATTAAGCACTAACGTTATCATTACATGAATATTCCAAATATCATGTTCCACTTATTTGCTTAACTCCAGACTTAGGCCTATTTTGTTATTTTATCAAATAAACTAACTTATTATATTTCCAGGACCATCCTGAAATATTATTCCCAATTAGAAAAATTAAGTCATTTAAATACATTTTCCCTACGATTATGTTTTAATTGCTAATCTTTCATTTTATCTTGATTCTAATAGTCCAACTATTTAATCAAAGATTTGTGGTACTATGTATTATATTGATTTTTATAGTCCAACTATACAATCAAATATAATTTAAATTAATTAACCTCAATTACATTGATTACTATAATCCAATTATAAAATCAACTGTAAATCGAAATTAATTAATTCAAATATATTGATTACTATAATCCAATTATATAATCAACTATAATACAGTCCAACTGATTATATAAAAAACAACAATTTAAATATTAGTCCAACTAACATTTAATTGATTTGACGAATGATATGGTTTGAGCACGTATAGCGAGTAATTGAACGAATATTGTGAATTCAATTCTTGCCTCCCACTATTTTTCGGCGAGCCTCTAACCATTTGTCGAGTACTCGGGAAATCGTGTTTCCTAGTGGGCTAGGATCCCGTTAAATATCACACAATCTTGACTTTGGCCAACAAATTGTATGATAATTAACTAGGTAGATCTCTAAGATCAATTGGATCCAATCCAATTCCAAGATCCGGTAGGGGGACATCCAAGTCCGAAACATATATCTTATATATGCCAATACATCCAATGTATTACCTAACCTTTTTCCTCTGAATCAACTAAGCCTTGGCTTTGGCACAACAAACTTAGTGATCCCAGTCAAGCGCGACCCATTGACCATGGAAAGCTTCGTAATCAATGTCGATGGACAAGAAGTGGTCTTGACTTTGGCCAACAAACCACAACTTGGACAAGACACTGATATGGAACAAAGCCATCGTGATTCAAACACATCTTTGACAGAAAAAGCCTTGACTTTGGCCAACAAACCAATGCCATCTCGGATCTTGAGTGAGAATAACTCAATGGAAGGAAAGGCGTTTAATATTGAGCGAGGGTTTTTCACGTGCAATTTGGCAACCAATTTATTATCTTTGTTAAGGTCTCATCATCATACACCCTTAAGCATGCATTCTAAATACATAATAAATTGCATATGAAATAAATAATAATGATATGCAGATGGATACTTTACATTGATCCTAGATCAAATCTCTCTCTTTCTCTCTCCAGCTAGCATATGTATTACTTCTACCCTTTACATTACACTTCTAAAGAAACCTCATTTACATTGAGGGGAATAGGTGAGAAGAGAATACAAAGAATATGGAGGTATAAGGCTGGACTCGCAGGTCCAATTAATAAATCAAATTTATTACAATTTCAAAAATTGCCCACCCAACAAATATCCATCCGATATACATTATTCATGCATCACAACCATGTATTCACACAAGCATGTTATCAATCAATCTAATCAAATTAATTAATCTGATAATTAGTGATCATCCAATGTTCAAACAACGATTTGATTTTGTTCGAGTCAAACTCGTTTTGCGAACACGTACTCAAAGTACGAATTCTCGAATTAAATTAAACTACAAAATTAAATCCAATTCAATTTGTATTTAATGCTAATTCACTATTTAATTCCAAATTAAATATTACACTTTATTAAATAAACCTTTATGACTTAAATTCCAAATTTAATCGTTACGGGTCTCAAAGCCCGATTAATATTCAATATTAATTTAATTAAAGTCCAATGGGCTTTTAATTAATTTCTTCAAGGCGTGGACTTTTGGTTAACTCGGGTCAAACCGAATAACCAAAATCTAATCCGGGAGTTACCTCATAAGCCCAGAAATCAATTTAGGCCCATTAGGCCCAATTAAACTTTAAAGGTTCATTAGTCGCATTTGGGCCTTTTGGATGCGGTTTTGGGCCTAATTGGATCCAACCAATTTTGCCTAAACCCAACTTTGTTACAACAAAGCCCAACAAGCCCAATAACAACTTTAAAAGCCCAAATCCAATTTAAGTCCCAATTTAATTAAATTACAAAATCCAATTTTTACAATTCAATTAAACTAAAGTGTATTGCATTATTAATTACCGAAACCAATATTTCCAAAACACCAAATTTGTCCAATTAATCATGCTTATCATCAATGAATCATGTCCAACATAATTTGATCAAAATCAAACCCAATTTTCATGCCTATAGTTCTCGGCCAAGGAGGAAAATAATGCCCAAATCAAATTCAATCCAATTGAACCAAATTAAACATTAAAACAATATCCTCTAATGATTTCTAACTCATCCAATGAATCAAAAAATCAAAATCCAAGACAATTTTAGGGTTCTAATTTTCGGCCAACACAAGCCAAATTGGGGAAATCTGTTCCAAACCAAATTTCTTCAAATTGATCTAATTAATCATCAATTAAACATCAATTAAGCATATTCATTAATCCAATTTCATCAAATAATGCCCAAATTTTTTTTGCCCAATTTTAGCCCTAAAATCAATTTCATGCAATCAATAGCTCAAGATACCATTGTTGGATTCCTCTAAGGGTCCCAAGATCATAGATTAAGCATGAAACAATATGAATACACATCAAATGAGGTGCAGAAAAAACTCACATTGATCAGTTGGATGCTCCGAAGACAAAAACCGAACTGCTCCTCCTTGCTTGGCAGTGGGTTGCTTGGTGGTGGACTGAGCAGTGGCTCTCACGGAAGTGGGTGGATCTCCTCAATGAAGAATCGGCCATGGACTCCATTAAAGCTCCAAGCTTTGTTGATAATCTTCCATGCTCACAAACTCACTTCCCTATCACCTTAGGATGCCTCCTAGAGTGTGCTAGCACATAGATCTTGCAACAAGATCATTTGCTTCTCCATTTATTCGGTCAAAACCAGAAAAACAAAGGAAGAAATGGTCCAAGACTGAGAGAGAAGAAGAGAAGATATTTGGCTCCAAAAAGCCCTAATACCGTAAAAGAGAGAGAGAATGTGGAAAGAGAAAAATTGCAAGAGGTTTATATATTTTCCAAAATTAATAAACCATTTACTTTTTCAATTTCAAAAAGCAAAGTATTAAATGCTTTCTTTCAATTACCTCACATCAACTCACATCAATCAATCAAATGTCACATCACTCAAAGTGACATGTGATTTGACGCTTGATGTGACTAATGATTTGACGCTTGATTTGACTTGCGTGCCGCACTCGAATTCGAAATGCGAATGCGCTCGCAAATAATCCCGGGCTCTGGTTCGCTTATTCAAAATTAACGAATTTTCCGTTGCGTTGGAATTAAATGATTACGCCTAGCGAAATCAGTATTCACATCGCTAACGAATTAATTCTAAATTAATTCGTTCGCCCGAATTAAAATCTAACTTTAATTCCGCGTCGAAATCCAATTTCATATAATATATCAAATATATTATTTTAATCGATTAATTCCAAATTAATCATTCTCACTCTTTAATTGATATTTTATCCCAGATAAATATCTCCGCAATTAATCTTAGATTAATTTTCTCTCTCATTAAATTAATCCCAGATTAATTAAAGTGCGAGTCATACGTCATCGGTGAATCTTCGGGGAGCGACCTATGAGATCTCCGGATATGTTGGCAGTAAATTGGGTCGTCGGACTATCCAAACACGTAAGTACCTCGTACTATGTTTACACCGATTCACAAGACAAGGTTGGCTTCTAGCAAAGTGCCATGCCTACCGAATTCTCCAGAAACATGCTTACAGGAATAAGCGATCTATATCAGGCGTAGTATACGTGGTATTGCGTATTTCGATCCAGTATCGGATGATAATGTGCTAGGCCTGCGACTGGAATTATGTATGCCCCATACGAAGCACATGTCGGATGTTTGGTAACTAGTCTTTATATCGGATAACTATGACCTAGTCATATTATCCCGATGACTGCAGTACTTAAGAGAACCAGTACTGTATCCTACGTGACCATCATCTCCATATGACTGGAGTGACACTTCATTCTTGACATCACACCCAACACACTACGATTCTCAATATACCCAGTATTGATGTACACAGAACCGGTTAAAGCCCTGGACGACCTCAACCAAAGTATATTGATTATCGTATGTATTAGCGGTGCAAGTCTCAGGTTAAGACCAAATGCACCTACCCTGATTTCAGATTTCCATAGACACATAGTCATACTACCAATGGAATTTCGAGGGGATCTATCCAGAGCGAAGCTGTTTCCCGTACCATCGGTAAAACACAACCTCCTATTATACTTGCATGAGTATCCTATACCCAAATATACGAGAACTATGCCGTTGTGCCCTCACAACATACAAAAGTGTAATACTAGTCTTTTACGTATTATCGATGTCCAATCTCGATAATACTCTGACTAGGGATATTTAATGATTTATCCTTCGTGGACTGATACTGTCTCATATCATTCTCAGTCCAGGAACAAATCATATGGACCTCCTATCATTTATATATCAAGGTGATCTAATCAAAAATGATAAGAGTGTAATCTCTTTGCCACATAGTTAATTTGTACAACAACACCGTGATCTGTACAAATAGTGACGCTATGGGTCATAATTGTCCAACAGTTTGAGAATAAGTACTTAAAGTACAAATTCTTGAATTATATCGAACTATTCATTAAATCTAATTTAATTTGTAATCAATACTAATTCATTTATTTAATTTCAAATTAAATATCTACACTTTTTAATGCGCTTTAACGACTTAGATTCCAAATCTAATCTTAATGGGTCTCAAAGCCCAACTAACATCCAATGTTCATTTAATTAAAGTCCGATGGGCTTTCAATTGATTTCATAAGGCATGGGCTTTGGTCAATGTGGGTCAAACCCAATTACTAAGCCCAATGAAGGAATCACCCTCATTTGCCATAAAATCAATTTTAGCCAATAAGGCCCAATTAAACTTTTAAAGGCCATTTATTACATTTGGACTTAATGGTATGATTTAAGCCCAATTTGGATCCAATCAAATTGGCCTAAACCAACTTGGCCCAACCAAGCCCATTATGCCCAAATATAACATTTACAGCCCAATTCAAAATTGAGCCCATTAATCAAATTTTAAAATTCCAAATTTTATAATTCAATTAACTTAAGTGTAATACATTAATTAATTACCCAAATTGATATTTCCAAAATACAATTTAACAAATTAATTATGTATATATTTGTTCAATTAATGTCCAACATTTTTGAGTCAAAAAATCAAGTCCATACATGCTTACATGCTCTCGGCCAAGGTAGGGTTTTCGTCCGAATTCGTTTTTCAATCCGATTGAATTTTAAATCAACATTCCCTATTCGTTTCAAGTCATCCAATGATCATCAAAACAAAAATACCAAGAGTCTAGGGCATTGTCAACATTCGGCCAAGCCTAGTGGTGGGCAAAAAATTGATCCAATCAATATTTTGTGAAATTCATCCAATACAACCTCATTCCAACATCATTCAAGTGTTGGATAATATGACCCATAGCATCACTATTTGCACAGATCATTGTGTTGTTGTAACAAATTAACTATGTAATAAGGAAATTTCACTCTCATCATTTGTGATTAGATCACCATAGATATATAAATGAAGAGAGGTACCTATGATTAGTTCCTGGATTGAGATGATATGAGACAGTATCAGTCCACGAAGGATTAATCATTAATATCCCTAGCCGTAGTATTATCGGACTGGACATCGATAATGCGGAATAGGCTAGTATTGCACTTGTGTGCGTTGTGAGGGCACAACGGCATAGTTCTCATATATATAAGTATTGGATACTTATGCAAGTGCGATAGGAGGTCGTGTTTCACCGATGGTACGGGAAACAGCTTCGCTCTGGTAGACCCATCGGAATCCCATTGGTATTATGACTATGTGTCTATAGGAAGCCGAAATCTAGGTAGGTGTGTATAGTCTTAACCTGAGACTTGCACCGCTAATACTTACGATAATCGATAAACTTTGGTCTTGGTGGTAGGGGGCTTTGACCGGTTCTGTGTACACCACTTCTGGGTTTATCAGAGAGTCGTAGAGTATTGGGTGTGATGTCAAGATGGAAGTGTCACTTCAGTCATATTGGAGATGATGTCACGCAGGATACGGTACTAGTGCTCTTGAGTGTTGCAACCTCATTCCAACATCATTCAAGTGTTGGATAATATGACCCATAGCATCACTATTTGCACAGATCATTGTGTTGTTGTAGCAAATTAACTATGTAATAAGGAAATTTCACTCTCATCATTTGTGATTAGATCACCATAGATATATAAATGAAGAGAGGTACCTATGATTAGTTCCTGGATTGAGATGATATGAGACAGTATCAGTCCACGAAGGATTAATCATTAAATATCCCTAGCCGTAGTATTATCGAGACTGGACATCGATAATGCGGAATAGGCTAGTATTGCACTTGTGTGCGTTGTGAGGGCACAACGGCATAGTTCTCATATATATAAGTATTGGATACTTATGCAAGTGCGATAGGAGGTCGTGTTTCACCGATGGTACGGGAAACAGCTTCGCTCTGGATAGACCCATCGGAATCCCATTGGTATTATGACTATGTGTCTATGGGAAGCCGAAATCTAGGTAGGTGTGTATAGTCTTAACCTGAGACTTGCACCGCTAATACTTACGATAATCGATAAACTTTGGTCTTGGTGGTAGGGGGCTTTGACCGGTTCTGTGTACACCACTTCTGGGTTTATCAGAGAGTCGTAGAGTATTGGGTGTGATGTCAAGACGGAAGTGTCACTTCAGTCATATTGGAGATGATGTCACGCAGGATACGGTACTAGTGCTCTTGAGTGTTGCACAACCAATCGGGATATTGTGACCAGGTCATGTATATCCG
This sequence comes from Zanthoxylum bungeanum, assembly GCA_019454045.1. Classification (NCBI taxonomy): domain Eukaryota; kingdom Viridiplantae; phylum Streptophyta; class Magnoliopsida; order Sapindales; family Rutaceae; genus Zanthoxylum; species Zanthoxylum bungeanum. The sequence continues at coordinate 43,552 of SKCR01035798.1, forward strand.
ATTATAGAGACTATGTTACCAGACATCCGATATGTGCTTCGGACGGGGTAGACACTTATCCAGCCCCAGCCCTAGCACGTGATTATCCGATACTGGACCGATATGCACAATACAATCGTATACTACGCTTGATACAGATCTTGATATTCTTAGATGAATATGACCGGAGGATTTGGTAGACATCGTTCTTTTCTAGGAGCCGACCTTGTCTCGTAAATCGGTAGAACGTAGTACTTGGTACGTATGTGATTCGGGCACACCGACGACCGTATTTACTGCCTAATTATCTGGGGATCTCATGGGTCGCTTCCCGATAATGCACCGATGACGCATAACTCGCACTCATTAATAATCTGGGATTATTAGAAGAAAGAGAAAATTAATCTAGGATTAATGATGGAGATATTTTATCTAGGATAAAATATCGTCTAGAGAGAGATAACGATTAATTTGGAAATAATCAATAAATTAATATATTCGATATATTAAACGAAATTAGATTTCGACGCGGAATTAAAATTAGATTTTAATTCAGGCGAACGAATTAATTTGGAATTAATTCGTTAGCGACGTGAATAGTGAATTCGCTAGGCGTAATCATTAATTACGACGCGACGGAAAAATCATTAATTTGGAATTAACGAACCCGAGCCCGAGTGTGATTGCGAGCGCATTCGTATTTCGAATTCGAGTGTGGCAACGCAAGTCACATCAAGCGTCAAATCAATCGTAACATCAAGCGTCAAATCAAAAGTCACTTTGAGTGATTGATTGATTGATTGACTTAATTGATTGATTGATGGAAAGACAACATCACATCACTTTATTAAAGTGACATGTGAATAGTTGATGTGTGTAGGTGGAATATTGATTGATAAGAGTAATTGATTATATAGATTTTATTAGATAAATTTATTGTAAAAGGCTTATTTATTTTTAGAAAATATATAAGACATTTTGGAAAATCATTTTATATAATTCAAGTCAACACATTTCATTCCTTCTCTCTATTATTCACGCCCATTTGGGGCCATTTTTTCTTCTCCAAACAGCTCACTGGCATGAGCTTAGGGAAGCAAATGAGTGTGTTTCCATGGTGGAAACATAAGTGCTAGCACACTTGCGACTATTGAGAAGGTGTTTTAGGGAGGTTCACCCATGAGGCGGGACTCATCCGACGGAGTTTGGAGCTTCGATTTGAGACCCGAAACTGCCCAAAACCAGTGAGCAAACTGCTGCAGTGGCGCTACCATGGCAGTGAGTTTCTTGGCTTGAATCGTCTTCAAATCGACTCAACCGATCGATGTGAGTATTCCGCTACCTCCGTTGATGTATTCACGCATTGTTTTCATTGCTTGTTTGATCTTGGGACCTTAATAAAAACCAACAATGGTATCAGAGCTTAGGTTCAAGCATGAAAATTTGTAGGGCTTAAAATTTGGGTAAATGTGATTTGAGCATGATTTGAATAAATTGATTGTTTGAGTATGCTTATAACATGTTTAATTTCATTTTGGTTGGACCAATTTGACGAAAAATGATTTCGAATTATTTTCCCCAAATATCATGCCATGGCCGAATGTATATGTATTTTTGGGATCTTGGATTTTTTGATTTTTTAATTCATTTGATGAGTTAGAATCGATTAGGTTGACGTTAATTTGAATCGAATTGGATTGGATTTCGAATTGGACAAAAATCCCCAAAATCTTACCTTGGGCCGATTGGTGTATATGCCCTAATGTCTTGGTAATTTTGATTTTGTGATATTGGATGTGTATGAAATCAAATTGGATGGTGATTTAATGTTGATTATGGATTCGATTGGATTGAAACCGAATCGGACACAAAATCCCTCTTTTGGCCGAGACTTAAAAGCAAGTAAAGGGTTTGATTTTTCATTTTGTGTGTTGGACATATGATAATGAATGAGTATGATTAATTGGACTAATTTAGTGTTTTAGAAATATTGATTTAGTTGATTAATCATGTAATGCACTTTAGGTTAATTGAATATGAAATTGGATTTTGTATAATTTAATTAATTGGGCCTAATTTTGGAAATTGGACTTTAATGTTGTATTTGGGCCTATTGGGCTTGATTTTATCAAGTTGGATTTAGGCCAAATGGATTGGATCCAATTGGGCCAAAACCTTAACCATAAAGCCCAAATGCGACTTAATGAACCTTTAAAGTTTAATTGGGCCTAATGGGCCAAGATTGATTTATGGGCTTATGGGGTAAATCCCGGATTGGACTTTGGTTATCGGTTTGACCCGAGTTGACCAAAAGTCCACGCCTCAAGAAATCAATTAAAAGCCCATTGGACTTTAATTGAATTGACATTGGATGTTAATCGGTTCGAGACGCGTTGCGATTAAATTTGGAATTTAAATCGTAAAAGGTTTATTAAATAAAAGTGTAATGTTTAATTTGGAATTGAATAGTGAATTAGTATTAAATACATGTTAAATTAGATTTAATGATGTAGTTTAATTTAATTCATGAATTAGTACTTTAAGTACTTATTCGCAAAAACGAGTTTGACTCGAACAAAATCAAATCGTTGTTTGAACATTGGATGATCACTTAATTATCAGACTAATTATTTTGATTAGATTGATTGATAGCATGCTTATGTGTGTGAATACGTGGTTGTGTTGAATGAATAATGTATATCGGATGGATATTAGTTGGGTGGGCAATTTTAGAAATTGTTGTAATAAATTCGATTTATTAAATTGGACCTGCGTGTCCAGCCTTTTCACCTTCGTTCTGTTGTATTCTCTTCTCACCTATTCCCCTCTATGTATATGAGGTTTCTTTAGAAGTGTAGTGTAATGGGTAGAAGTAATACTAGTGCTAGCTTGAGTAAGAAAGGGAGAGATTTGATCTAGGATCAATGTGTAAAGTATCCATCCGCATATCATTATTATTTTATTTCATACTCGCTTTATTATGTATTTAGAATGCATGTTTAAGGGTGTATGATGATGATGAGACCTAACAAAGATAATAAATTGTTGCCAATTACGCAAAAATCCCTAAATCTATATTAAGCGATTATCCTTCCATTGAATGATTTTTGTTCAAGATCCGATTGGCATTGGTTTGTTGGCCAAAGTCAAGACCTTGTCAATTATGGATGTATTTGAATCATGAGGGTTTTGTTCCACATCGGTGTCTTGTCCAAGTTGTGATTTGTTGGCCAAAGTCAAGATCACTTCTTGTCCAACGACATTGATTACGAAACTTTCCTTGTCAATGGGTCCCGCTTAACTGGAATCATTAGGTTTGTTGTGCCAAAGCCAAGGCCTAGATGATTCGGAGGATAAGGTTAAGAAAATGTATTAGATACATTGGCATAAGTAATATGTTTGGGACTTGGATGTCCACCTAACCGGATCTAGGAATTGGATTGGATCCAATTGATCTGTGAGATCTACCTAGTTAAATAGCATACAGCTTGTTGGCCAAAGTCAAGGTTGTATGTTATTTAATAGGATCTTAGCCCACTAGGAAACACGTTTTCCCGAGTACTCCACAGAGGGTTAGAGGCTCGACGAAAAATAGTGGGAGGCAAGTATTGAATTTGCAACATTCGTTCAATTACTCGCTAAACACGCTCATTTATATTTTTACTCGTCGTATTAATCAAAAGTATTAGTTGGACTAATATTTTATGTTGTTTTAATATATATATAGTAGGACTATATACAAACTCATTCAATATATAGTGATTTTATAATTGGATTATAGTAATCAATATAATTGAATTAAATGATAGTTGATTTTATAATTGGATTATAGTAATCAATATTAAAATTATAGTTGATTAAATAATTGGATTATTGTAATCATTATAATAAATAGTACCTTATTAAATTGATTAAATAGTTGGACTTTTAAAATCAAGAAAGAATTGAAAGGTTGAATATTTAAAATATATAATCCTTGGGATTAATGTTTTAAATGATTTAATTTTCAATTGGGAATTAATAATAGGTTAATTTATTTGATAAATAACTTATTATGACTAAGCCCATAATTAAGCAAATAGTAGAGCATAAAATCTTTGGAAGATTTATGTGATGATGACTTTAGTGCTTAATTAATATACTTATAATAAATCTTTAGATTTAAAAGTATTAAAAATTGCAATTAATAATTCTTGGAGAATTAATTGACTATTCTAGTGGAGAAAAGTCAAAGTTTGCAATTGGGCATGTTTGCACAAGGTGCATATCGTTTCGATATTCCGAAACCCAAAGCTTGGCCAAAGGTTGTGAATATTGAAAAGATAATTGACATATCCCAAAGTGACTACCATTTGGATATGGAAGACAGTGAGGAATTAAAAAAGGGCGAGGCTCTAACTTTAAAAATATTTGTCAAAGTTATGTTCACTACTAGTATTGAAATTGGATTTTAAATACTTAGTGTGGTACATAAAATATATGTATTGATGTTCAGAATCCGCTATGAGCTGAATACTGACTTTAAACCGAGATTTCTCTGCGAATCGGAAACGAGACGAAAGTCGCTGTTTTGACCGTAGATACCTAAATTTAAGAACTACCCTTCGGGTATGTACTTAAATTAGGAACTGTTACAATGTAACCAGTTTGACTAGAGACATTATCTCTATATCAGTGTTTAATCCGTTGCGGATAAAACCCTTTATATTATAGAACACTAAGTGTTTTATTATATAAAGATGATACCGAGATAAATACATTAGACGTAAATAACAGAATTATATTTTGAATATAATAAAATCTCAAACATATAAAATGACAAATAAATAGCTCAAATTGATTTGATCGATAGAGACTTATTTGTGGCATTGTTGTCTAGGACACAATTAAAGAAGACTCGTATATCCACACTTTTGAAGAGTGGGTACTAGGACTGATTTGACTATTCAAATAAGGTCTGCGAATCTAGTTTGTAGGTAAAGTACCTAAAATAATTTACTTTGTAATAGTAAAAGTGCCACCGATCTGTTAGCCCTATTCATGGTGAAGTAAGTGGGCCCATATCTAGCTAGGCTAATGTGAACATGAATATTTCGTGACCTTAACAGATGTAGCATCACATTATGGTTTTGTGTTTCTTTTGAAGAATACAAATCGGAAACTTTAGAGTTTCGACACGAAGTAGACAAACAGATCGGCTATAGTATTATGCCGCCACGGTAAGACCGTTATTGGAAAATACTTAAGCAGTAAGTTTCATATTACATGAAAAAGTACGGTATTCTTTCATATGAGGACTCCTCCCGAGCACGTCAGTTAGACGGTGTGTGTCAAACTAAAACCGAATTTTGTTGGACACGATAAGTTTATCACGAGTCGCTTGAGCTATTGTTCCTTCAATAGGATATGTATAACAGTGCAAACTATTTAGAGTAAGGTTCCATGAAAATCTGTTTGACAGATGTCATATAGGATATGAACAGGGAAGAAACGAGTTTTCTTATTCCTGATAATTTGGGTATGCCAGGCATGATGTTTGGATGATACCAAACTAAAAGATCCAAATTGGATAAGTGCCAATATAGGTTTTCCTAAGGGAAACCTTAAGTATAGTACTTGTAAATCTCACATGAGAACAATGTGATTGTTGCTCACCATGCGGTTTTTCCTGAGAGGAATACCGATATGCAGTGGTCAGTGGAGGATAGTGATACTCGATGAAAATCGGAGTAATACTGTTCTAGGCACGAAGTCCGTAATGGAACACAAACAGTTCATCAATGATGAATCTATACCATTAATCTTCAAATACACAAGAACTTTGTAGATCGGATAGAGTCAGAAAACAACCTAGGGTATGGGTTTCTGATCTAACCTCATAAAGATGTCAATCTTATGGAGGTGTACCATCCGACTACGTTTTGAGGAAGTGATACGATGTATCGACTACCTATTATGGCAAAGTGCCATGAATTCGAAATGGATTCCATGTATAACAACTATTTTGGATACTAGTTGTACCATAAGGCATTGTGCCTATTGGTACATTAAACGTCTTCAAGGAAGACATACATGGATGACAACATACCAACGTACAAAGCTAGGCTTTTGACGAAAAGGTATCGTTGTCAACATTGTGTTAATAATGGTTCAACCTTTTACCTATTGCCATGGTAAATCCATTTTGAAGATGCTTGTTGATAACTGTATATTTCATTTATGAAATATGTCAGTTACAAATCAAAATCGCTTTCCTGAAAAGGAAACCTTTAGGAGAATGTTTATAACATTCTGACGATTTTGTATAACCGACAAACAAGTTTGCGGATTATTCAATCCATGTTTGGATTGAAGCAAGCATAGGGTTCTTGGAACTGACGTTTTGAAATAATCATAATGGTTTATGATTTAACTCAAAACGAAATAATTCTTGTATATATAAGGAGGTTAGTGGAGAGCGAGCGCACTAACAGTAAAATTCCCATAAATCAATTGGTGAAAGCTTGGCTTTCATAGATATTCTTTCAATAGAAAATTCTCCGTAGAATTCCAGGGAGTAACAACCTTATTCGAGGAATAAAGATCTACTGGGATAGATTTGGAGTTGTTAACACTCTCTGGGAAATGTATATTTAAAATGTACTTGTATTTGTGTCTCATACGCTTCGAGCATATGGAGTCACAATCGGGTCAATTCAAGTGATAGTCACTGGATTGAAGTTAAGAACATCTGTTAGTATCTCTGAGAACTAAAGATGCTATCTTAAACTATGGAGAAGGAGAACTTGAGTGACAGGGATCACTGCAGCAAGTTTCCAAACGATTAAATACTACGGTACTATAAAGTTTGAATAACGGGACAGTGAGCTGGAAATCTTCAAAGCAAGATAATTGTTGCCGAATAAACAACAAATGCGGATTATTGCTACAGCTGAGGCAGCAATAGAAGTCTTTTGGGTCGAAAATAAATCTAATTAGATTAGATATAATTCTTTTAGTAGCTGAGCTAGACGTCAGCACAAGCTAAGGAATTAAAGGTCTCATCGACGATCCAGATATATACTTCTATATCATCTGATTCGTTCGGATCATACATCGTGGCGATGTGATGATCGTATAAATCGCGTCGAATGATAATTATGCAATCCACTGACGAAAACCTTCCTCCTCAGTAATTTGAGCAAACCGTACATAGTTCGGGTGTTAGACACTCGAGTGACTGGCTATGTGCCAAGTGGGAGATTGTTGGATAATATGACCCATATCATCACTATTTGCACAAATCATTGTGTTGTTGTAGCAAATTAACTATGTAATAAGGAAATTGCACTCTCATCATTTGTGATTAGATCACCATAGATATATAAATGAAGAGAGGTCCCTATGATAAGTTCCTGGATTGAGATGATATGAGACAGTATCAGTCCACGAAGGATTAATCATTAAATATCCCTAGCCGTAGTATTATCGAGACTGGACATCGATAATGCGGAATAGGCTAGTATTGCACTTGTGTGCGTTGTGAGGGCACAACGACATAGTTCTCATATATATAAGTATTGGATACTTATGCAAGTGCGATATGAGGTCGTGTTTCACACGATGTACGGGAACCAGCTTCGCTCTGGATAGACCCCTCGGAATCCAATTGGTATTATGACTATGGTCTATGGGAGGCCGAAATCTAGGTAGGTGTGTATAGGCTTAACCTGAGACTTGCACCGCTAATACTTACGATAATTTATAAACTTTGGTCTTGGTGGTAGGGGGCTTTGACCGGTTCTGTGTACACCACTTCTGGGTTTATCAGAGAGTCGTAGAGTATTGGTGTGATGTCAAGACGGAAGTGTCACTTCAGTCATATGGAGATGATGTCACGCAGGATACGGTACTAGTGCTCTTGAGTGTTGCGCATCCAATCAGGATATTGTGACCAGGTCATGTATATCCGATTATAGAGACTATGTTACCAGACATCCGATATGTGCTTCGGACGGGGTAGACACTTATCCAGCCCCAGCCCTAGCACGTGATTATCCGATACTGGACCGATATGCACAATACATCGTTTACTACTACGCTTGATACAGATCTTGATATTCTTAGATGAATATGACCGGAAAATTTGGTAGACATCGTGCTTGCTAGGAGCCGACCTTGTCTCGTAAATCGGTAGAACGTAGTACTTGGTACGTACGTGATTCGGGCACACCGACGACCGTATTTACTGCCTAATTATATGGGGATCTCATGGGTCGCTTCCCGATAATGCACCGATGACGCATATAACTCGCACTCATTAATAATCTGGGATTATATAGAAGAAAGAGAAAATTAATCTAGGATTAATTATGGAGATATTTTATCTAGGATAAAATATCGTCAAGAGAGAGATAATGATTAATTTAGAATTAATCAATAAATTAATATTTCGATATATTAAACGAAATTAGATTTCGACGCGGAATTAAAATTAGATTTTAATTCAGGCGAACGAATTAATTTGGAATTAATTCGTTAGCGACGTGAATAGTGAATTCGCTAGGCGTAATCATTTAATTACGACGCGACGGAAAAATCGTTAATTTGGAATTAACGAACCCGAACCCGAGCCCGAGTGTGATTGCGAGCGCATTCGTATTTCGAATTCGAGTGCGGCAACGCAAGTCACATCAAGCGTCAAATCAATCGTAACATCAAGCGTCAAATCAAAAGTCACTTTGAGTGATTGATTGATTGATTGACTTAATTGATTGATTGATGGAAAGACACACATCACATCACTTTATTAAAGTGACATGTGAATAGTTGATGTGTGTAGGTGGAATAGTGACTTGATAAGAGTAATTGATTTATATAGATTTTATTAGATAAAATTTATTGTAAAAGGCTTATTTATTTTTAGAAAATATATAAGACATTTTGGAAAATCATTTTATATAATTCAAGTCAACACATTTCATCTCCTTCTCTCTATTATTCACGCCCATTTGGGGCCATTTTCTTCTTCTCCAAACAGCTCACTGGCGTGAGCTTAGGGAAGCAAATGAGTGTGTTTCCATGGTGGAAACATAAGTGCTAGCACACTTGCGACTATTGCGAAGGTGTTAGGGAGGTTCACCCATGAGGTGGGACTCATCCGACGGAGTTTGGAGCTTCGATTTGAGACCCGAAACTGCCCAAAACCAGTGAGCAAACTGCTGCAGTGGCGCTACCATGGCAGTGAGTTTTTTGGCTTGAATCGTCTTCAAATCGACTCAACCGATCGATGTGAGTATTCCGCTACCTCCGTTGATGTATTCATGCATTGTTTTCATTTCTTGTTTGATCTTGGGACCTTAATAAAAACCAACATCAAGCATACTCAATCATTCAATTTTATCAAATCATGCTCAAAATGATTTTACCCAAATTTTACCCTAATACATTTCATTCTCATTTATGCTCATAGATACCATTGTTGAGTTTCTATATTTAGTCCCAAGATCTAATAAGCATGAAATCATGAATGAATAACAAAGAAGTATGGCGGAATCATACTTACAAAGATCGGTTTATGGATTCATTGATCAACAAAAATTTTGCTCCAAGATGCTTCAAGAATTCGGCCAAGAATGTCCACAATGCTCCAAGTCCAAGCTCTTGATTAGGTTTCCCTAACACCTTGATATGATCCTTGAAGAGTGCTAGCCTTTTGAGAATTTTTGCAATAAAAATTCTCCTTGAATTTCCTTCAAATTCGGTCAGGAAAAGAAAGAAATGGGGAGAGTAAAACCTTCATAGGTTTCGGTCATAATGAGAGAGAGAAGAAGATTGTGTATTTGTTTTCAAAAACAATAATAATCATATACCAAATCTGTAGTTATTATATGTCATTCAAAGTCTTTGATTTGGAGTGCAAGAAAAGTCACCACCAACTATACCTAAACACATCAAGCTAAAGTAACCAAAGTTGACATGTGAAGTGATGGTTGATGTGACATGTGGGCCCCACTTGATTCCGAATGCGAGTGGGCCAGCAAACACTCCCGGACTCGGGTTCGCTAATTCCGAATTAACGAACTTTTGTCGCGACGTAATTAAACAATTATGCCTAGCGTAATCACTATTCACATCGCTAACGGATTAATTCTAAATTAACTCGTTTGCCCGAATTAAAATCTAATTTTAATTCCGCATCGAAATCTAATTCCGAATAATATATCGAATATATTATTTTAACGATTAATTCCAAATTAATCTTTCTCTCTATTCAAATAGTACTTTATCCAAGATAAAGTCTCTCCGTAATTAATCCCAGATTAATTAAGCTCGAATCATACGTCATTGGTGAATCTTCGGGAAGCGACCCAAGAGATCCCTGGATATGTTGGCAGTAAATCTGATCGTCGGACTATCCGAACACGTACGTACCAAGTACTACATTTTTACCGATTTACGAGATAAGGTTGGCTTCTAGTAAAGCGCCATGCCTACCCAATTCTCCAGAAATATTCTTACTGGAATATACGATCTTTAATAGGCGTAGTATACGTAGTATCGTGTATAGCAATCCAGTATCGAATGATCACATGCTAGGCCTGGGGCTGGAGAAGTGTCTGCCCCGTACGAAGCATATATCAGATATCATGCAACTAGTCTCTTTGAATCGGATAATGCTGACCTTATCATATTATCCCGACGGTTGAAACACTAAAGAGAACCAGTTTTGTATCTCTGCGCGATCATCATCTCCATATGTCTGAAGTGATACTTCCGTCTTGACATCACACCCAATACACTACGATTCTCAATAAACCCAGAAGAGGCGTACGCAGAACCTGTTAAAGTCCTGGACGACCAAAACCAAAGTTTACCGATTATCGTAAGTACTAGCGATGCAAGTCTCAAGTTAAGACCAAATACACCTACCCTGAATCGGACTCCCATAGATATACTACCAATGGGATTTCGCGGGGTCTATCCAGAGCGAAGCTGTTTTCCGTACCAATGGTAAAACACAACCTCCTATCGCACTTGCATAAGTATCATATACTTAAATCTATGAGAACTATGCCGTTGTGCCCTCACAACGCGCACATGCGCAATACTAGTCTATTCCGCATTATCGATGTCCAATCTCGATAATACTACGACTAGGGATATTTAATGATTAAACCTTTATGGATTGATACTATCTCATATCATCTCAATCCGGAACTAATCATATGGACTTTCTCATCGAACCTCTGGAGCATAACGGCATAGTTCTCATAGATTTACCGATGACGTATGACTCGTATATTATTAATCTGGGATTAGTTATTGAGAGAGAAAAAATTAATCTATGATTAATTATGGAGATATTTTATATAGGATAAAATACTATTTAAAAAGAGAGAACGATTAATTTGGAATTAATCGATAAAATAATATATTCGATATATTATACGAAATTGGAATTCGACGCGGAATTAAAATTATATTTTAATTCAGGCGAACAAATTCATTTAGAATTATTTTGTTAGCGACCTGAATAGTAATTTTGCTAGGCATAATTATTTAATTAAATTTGATTTAATTACGTCGCAACGGAAAATTCGTTAATTCGGAATTAACGAACCCGAGCCCGGGAGTGTTTGCGGGCCCACTCGCATTTCGAATCGAGTGGGGCCCACAAGTCACATCAAACGTCAAATCACTAGTCAATCAAGTGATGGAAGTCACATCACTTTGAGTGAAGTGATGCTTGTCATCATTTATTGATGTGAATAGTGATGGAAGTTGATGGTTGAGTGTGAAACACTCAAATGTGATGGTTTGAATGACTAATACCACTTATTTGATTTTTGGTATATCATTTGACTAGTTTTTGGAAAACCAAATATAACACACCATCTTCTCTCCCATCTCTTTCCCTCATTCGGCCAAGGGGCCATTCTTCTCTTCCTCTCCATTCGGCCAAGGGCCAAACTCTCTATTCTCCATTTTTCTTGGCTAGGTCGAAAATAATAAGGAGTAATAGGGAAAATTTGTGGCAAGTTTTTCCAATGTCCTAGCACACTAAAGAGTCATCCAAAGGTGATAGGGAAACAAACCCTTGAGCATGGAATCACACACAAAGCTTGGAGCTTGAAGAACACAAGGAGGCCATCCATGGAAACCATGGCCGAGAGCTTCAAAGATGGAGCATAAAATTTTTTATTGTTCGACACATCAGAAATCTGATCATTGTAAGTATGTTTCCGCCATACTTCTTTATTGTATTCACATATTTTCATTGCTTGAATGATATTGGGACTATAGTAGAAACCCAACATAATATGTATAATCCGAGCTAAAATCTTGATCGTGGATTATACAGTGCTATTCAGAATTCTAAAATGAAGATATTTTGATTAATTCGATTTCAGAATTTTAGATTTTGTTCTTGGTATGAATTATTAGTCACTCAAAATATGTCCAACTGATTATTACACTTCATTACTTGTAAGTATAAGATCTCATATAGTTTGGGAGAGACCTCGTATTGTTATGTATTGAGTCTCTGGACTAGTTAGTAGAGTTGGGCCATAATGGGATGCCAAAGCGAACAATATCTGACTAGTTGAATTGTGGGTGTTACAAATGGTATCAGAGCCAGATCCTAACTAGAAGTGTGTCAACGAGTACGTTGGTGCCAAATGGGGTGGATTGTAGAATATCATATCACTACGGAGGGACCCTATAATACCCTTATAAGTTTGAGCCTCCTCAATTAGTTGGAGATCTTTTGAATGGGCTCGGGCTCGGGCTCATGTCAATAACAAAACTTTGAGGGGCTATGATTTCGAAATTCAGCCACCCTAGCCGCCGAAACAGATAAAATCTAGCTAATTGAACTATGACATCACAAAAAGTACATCACTAACATATTTTCCAAATATTTTCCAAACGAGGTGAGATATCACAATATTTACCTTAGGAGTCAAGGGCAGTCTTAATTGCTTTTCTTGAAAGGAAACATACAATACCCCATAGAATTAGCTTGAATTTGAAAAATATAACCAAATTGAAATTAAATAAATAAAGGACCACTGTGACATGACCACAAATTTTGGAAATCCAGAGACATTCCATTTGTCCATTCTGTCCAAATTTTATACTTGGGCTTTGAATAATCAAACTGACATTTGTCCATTCTGTCCTTGTCATTCAAGATGTTGAAAGGGTTTTAGAATAAGAATAAATGGAGTGCATTACAGAAACCATATGCTATCATATTAGACAAGAGTAATTTGTAATTACAAGTTAAATATCAAAGCCATTCCGCAGAAAAAATGGTAGCAAACCTATTGTGTCAAACTGCACATTCGCACTTTGTATTAGTCGATGAATGTGAGAGAATCATGTTAAAGAACAATCAATGAAGGCAATAATATTTATTATAACAGAAACGTACAAATGAAATAAAAATCAAAACTAAAAACATACAAAAAAGTAATCAAAATCAATAACAACATAAACTTACAATGTAGGTAATCAAAATCAAAACAACAATCTGACTTTTATATATTGAGGCTAGCACAGAAATCTATGTCCTATAGCAGAAATTCGCCCATACTCTTGTGCTTGTAGTTCGTTGGACGTCTTCCACCAGGCAACAATCTGCAAGTCAAAAATCTATGCCCGATGTTTCGATCCATGGCGAATCTACTTGATATTTATTTTCAAGGATTAATGAGTTTTTATATAGAGAATTTTATCAATTTCAGATTCTGTATATATCTTTGCAAGTATATATGAAGAATGAAAAGAAGGTGGTGACATTCCATATTGTAGGCACTGTATTTTTACATATAAGTCCCGACGATGAGCCTCGTACGGAGGCACTACCCTTCAAGTTTAGGAAGTCGCGGGAAACAGACGTCAGAAGGGAAAAGTCAGAAATTGATACCTTGTTGGACTTAACTTGTTTGCTTAGCTTCGGGTTTTCTCGTTAGATCTCTGTTTTAAAATTTATCCTCGGCCCAAACCCCCGTAAGCCACACACCAAGCCCACCAAAAGAACCCAAACACATGCCCAAGCCTTTTAAGCCACAAGCCATCTTATCCAAAATAATAATTAACACATTAAACACATGTTGAAATCAAAATAAATCACCTTCCCGAATTAAAAGAATCAAATCAAATCACCTTCCCGAATTAAATAAAATAAAATCAAATCTCATAAATCACATTCCTAATTAAATTAAATCTCATTCCTAAACTAAATCAAATCAAATCAAATCAAATCAAATCAAATCACCTCCCTAAATTAGAGAGATCATTTCCTTGTAGCACACTAATTAGAGATTTCCCTCATAATTACATATTCCTTTCCTTCCCGTACAAGGACAACCTCAACCCTCTCCTATAAAAAGACAACCAAAACAAGCCTTTAGACCCCTAGAGCACAACCACACGGCAACTTCACAAAAAAATACATTCTCTCATTGCTCTCTCTCACGGCATAAACCCTAAACACATCCTCACTCATTCGGCTAACCCCCTCTCTCATCGACCCTCGGCACCTCACGTGAAAACCCTTGGCGCACCAACGTCCTCCTCTCTGAACTGAACATGCACAAACCATAGACCCTTCAACAAAGCTCAATCCACACGCTAAACACAGATTACACCACCTTGCAAGCAAAAGCCACGTCCCTCCACCTAAACCAAACTCCACGTCAAAACCTTACAACCCACATACACAAGACACAACACAACTCATTCACCGCCAAGGCTACATGCCCATCTCCACATGAAGCACACCTCACGCAAGAGACAAACTGACTCCTCACACCACTCATAAACTCCTCCTTAGCTTGGCCTCTCATCTCTCTATTCAAAACACACTCAGACCTTTATCTCTCTACACGCGTAAAACAACAAATTGATCACTCCCCAATAGCAGCCCCTTTATCGTACAAACAGCCCTCAAATCACAACCTAATTATCGAAAATAAAGTCCCTAAACACACCCTCAAATCACCAAAAATATAGCCTCAAATCGCCCTTAAATTACCAAAAACTGCACCCTTAAAACAGTCCCCAAACACAGCCCAATTACCGCATAAACCAGTCCCCGAACACAACCCAATAACTACACAAAAAGTCACCCGAAATTCCCCAAAACCGTGAACAATAACCTAAAAATAACAACCAAAAAATAGTAGTAAAAAGTAGAGGAAACAGCGACCCAAAATAGCAAGGCGACGAAGGAAAACAGAAAATGAGTGAACGGGAGCAGTTGCGGAGCATTAACCCTTCCGACGATCGCGTAACGCACTTCCGAGAGGTGATTTAAAAGGTAAGACCTAAGGGCACTGTAGGCACTGCATTTTTGCATATAAGTCCCGATGATGAGCCTCCAGCGGAGGCACTACCTTCTTATGTCGTGGAAGTCGTGTGAAACAGACGTCGGAAGGGAATAATTGAGAATTGATGTTTTGTTGGATTTGATTCGATCGTTTAGCTTCGGGTTTGTCCGTCGGATTTCCATTGCAACACATCATTGGCCCAAAACCCCCGCAAACCACATTAAGCTCACCCAAACACTAAAGCCACGCCCAAAGCCCACCAAAACCAACCAAATCACACACCAAGCCCATCAACACCAAGGCCCACGCCCTTTAAAACAATTACCTCCCCTCTAACTATTCAAACAACCAAAATAACTTTCTACCATGCATACCCCACACATTTGACCTACCATTTACCTTATTCCCCACTTTTCAACAAAGTATCCAAGCCATTAATGTCATCTCTCCTCCAAGTTAAAAGAAAACCCTAATCATTTCCTTTTTCAACAAGTTTCCAAGCCATTTAATTTGCCAACCCCACACCCATGACTTAGTTTTCCCTTTCCATTTTTTCAACAAACCAATTCCTTCTCCTTCTTAAACAAGGACCCACCCCCCTTTGCCTATATAACCACCCTTAGCCCCTTTGAAACCCCTAACATCTTCATAGCACATACACAACTCATAAACTCATTTCTTCTCTCAAGTATCCACTCTAAGCAACCCTCACATTCTGCCTTTGTACTTCACGTCTATTGGCCCCCACATTCTACTTTGTACTTCACGTCTATTGGCCCCCACATTCTACCTTTGTACTTCACGTCTATTGCCCCCCACATTCAGCCCACTGCTCACGCCTAATACCCCTCACTGCAGCCTACTGCTCACGCCAATTCAGCCTCCATACAGTAGCCCACTGCTCATGCAAATAGCCTCTCTGACCAGCCCTCATTTCACGCAAACACCTTACCACACAGCCCTCATTTTGCCCTTGCAGTTCACGCCAAATACCCTCATAAAACTGCACTGAAAACCCACCTTACTGCCCTCTAAACTGCATCACAAAACAGCCCTATAATTACCGAAAATTGCACCCAAAACAGTAGCCAAAATCGTCAAAATAGTGAACATAAAAATTCACTTGGAAATCCTTGAATAATCACATAAAATAGTAGTCCAATACCCCTCAAACCACCACAAAATAGTCCCCAATTTATTGCAAACCAGTGACCAAAAAATTAAATGAAAACCACAGTGAAACAGAGTGAAAACAGCGAGTAAAATAGCAAAACAGTGGAGGAAAATGTCGAGCCAGCGAACCAGAGGATTAACGGAGTGTTAGCCCTTCCGACGGCCGTATAACGCACCTCCGAGAGATGACACAAAAGGTTAGACTTGAGGGCATATTGTTATTAAATTTCCTCGCATGAAATAGAAATTTAGAAAACACGTTATTTATGTTATTTAACATGAATGAATAGTTTAGCATGTTATTTAATTTTCTTTACGTGAATTAATGACTTAGAAAGCATATATTTATTTTTTTCTCGCATGAATTAGTGATTTAGAAAGTATGTAATTTACTTTATTTCGCATGAATATTGTAAATTAGTATACGATGTGATTCCGGGTGAATGGAATATGTGTTCCTTCGTGTGGTATATTGGATGGAAACTCGGACATAAATTCCATAGCCGAATCCGAATGGACGGTATTATGGTTTTCACTCGGGATACAATGCCCCGTACCACTTGAGAGATTCACATATTTTATCTCATCCAAACTTGTATTCGAGCATGATTAGGTCGTTAGAAGGTTATTTTATTTTAGTATGACTTAGTTATTTTCTTTCGCAATAGGAGCTTAATTTACATTATGCTCAAGTCATATTTATTCAACATGCTTATTGTGTGATATCATGTGTTTACCGTTATGAAAATTTACTTTTGAAGCATGAAAACTTATATTTAGGCCTTATAGAAATCTAGATTACCTTTGTAAATGTATGTTGAGTAAACTTGGTTAAACTTGCACAAATCCATTCATTACAAATGACATAAGTAAGGGACCATTCCGAACCCAGTGGTTTGAGGTCTTCCCTTGCGAGGGGTGAGTGCGGCCTTAAATCATTTTCCCGGTTCGCACCGGGTGGTGAATCTATTATTCTCCGGTTTAGTCCCCTACGGGCTACTCCGTACTCCCAACTAGGCCGCGAGCTTAGAACAGCATGCGTCGCCCAATTTCTGTGTCCTACAGTCTGGCGACTCCACTGGGGATAGAGAATCGGCCCCGAAATAATGTCTTGTAAGTTTGTGATTTTTTCTTTAATTAACCATGTCTATGGGGTTTAGGGAGTATAATCAAAGGCATTGTTAAGGTTAGGTGATGGTTTTGTGTCTTCCTTCACTCACTACCTTTCTATAAGGAAAAACTGTGAAGGCACCTAGATAATCATTACCCGTAGCTCATTGTGATAGACTAATTTGGAGGACTTGTTGTTTATTGTTGTCACCAAGACGATAAGAGCCTAAGAGGCTTGGGTATTTAAGAGAGTTCGCTCCACCCTCCCTCTAGGGAATCTACAATAAGAAATCCATTTGACAGTTAGTCACATACCGTAACTCGTTGGCACGTACCATAAGGTATGAAAAATATGCGCTCACTTGGTCATTTGAACCCTTGAATGGGGAGTCCTAGTTGTGGGTAATCCTTCGCCAGCGAGAGCCTTTGTTTACATTCCTGAAACCTACATGTGAACCTTAGTTATGTGACCAGTAGAAGTTATTTCTGTATGTTTATGTTTTGGACTGTCGTCATTTGGATTCAGTTGGACTCTTTGTCAAGATATGTGAACTTGTTGGGCCATTTAAACTGGGACAAGTTCATGTCCTTTTGACAATTAGGCCAAAATTTCTAAAATCCCGATGGGTCATTTTGTGTTTAGGCCTCTCATTATTTGGAGTTATTTAGCCATGTTATCGCAAAAGTATGAACTTGTTGGGCCTTTTCAACTGGGACAAGTTTGCACCTTGCAATAACGTGATTAAATGCTTTAAAATGACTATGGGCCGACTTACATATCTCATGCATCGTACGCATCTCACGTATCCCATGCATACACGCATCATATTAACCCTTTTGTGTCTTAAAAGCCATCATAGATTCCTGTTGGGTTAGGGAAGAGGGGAGACTCATCAAAAGACCAGTAGCAAATATGAGTGAATCTGTCTGTAGGCATTGTATTTTTGCATGTGAAACCCGATGATGAGTCTCATTTGGAGGCACTACCTTTTAAGTCACAGAAGCCGCGGGAAACGGGCGTCGGAAGGGAAAAGATGGAAATCAGTACTTTGTCGAATTTTACTCACTTGTTTAGCTTCGGGCTCGCTGGTGGATCTCTGTTTTAAAGCACATTTAGCCTAAAAAATCCGCAAACCACTTAACATCGGCCCAAAATCCCCGTAACTCCCTTAGCCTTGACCTAAAACCCCCGCAAGCCCACACACCTAGCCCATACAAACCAGCCTACCAAAGCCAACCCACACGCCCACCACCTTGGCCCACATGCCCACCACCTTGGCCCACATGCCCAAGGCCCTCAAAATACAACCCAATTAAATAATTAATTAATTCATATACCAAATTAAATAAAATAATTAATTAAATCATATACCAAATTAAATTAAATAATTAATTAAACCATATACCAAATTAAATAAAATAATTAATTAAATCATATACCAAATTAAAAACCAATCAACAAATTACATTCCCAATCAAGAATATTATATACCTAACTTAACAAATATCATGCCTAAACCATACAAATCAAATATATTGACTTCCTAATCTAAACCAATCTTGTCTCCATCAAATCCATTGTTTTCCTTATTTGACACTAAATCATATCCTAATTGAATGCACCAAATCCCTTCCTTGTCAAGCAAGGATAAACCCTAGCCCTTGTCTATATAAACAACATTTTTCCAAGGCATTCCCCCTCCTCTCTCTCACACGAAATACAAAGAACAAGCTTCCAATTCACGCCCATACAGCAAGAAAAATAAAAAGAAAAGCTCTCCCATTCACGGCAATACACAAGAAGAACAAGCAAACAAATTCCAACACTCCCCAGCCCTTCCAATTCACGCCTAATACAGAGTAAGAAAAAATATTTCTCTTCTCCTCATTCACTCATAACCGAAAGCATTCACCCCTCCAAGTCCTTGCATCACCGAAAAGAACAAGCCCTCATCCACCCTTGTATTAACCAAAAATCATAGCCCCCCAAACACCCCTCCATAACCGAAAATATACCCTTAGAACAGCAGTAAAAAAAACACCTCAAACAGCAGTAAAAAACGCCCCAAACAGTAGCCGAAACACACCCCAAACAGCAGCTAAAAAAGGCCAATACAGCACCCTCCAAGTCCCCAAAATAGTGAGTGAAAAACGCCCCAAACAGCACCCCCTTAACTGACCAAAATAGCATCCCTGCACCCCTAAAACAGCCCCTAAAACACTAAAAAACTGCACTAAAAAACTGCACTTTTAATCCTTAAAACATTAACAAAAAACTGCACTTAAAGCCTTTAAAATCACCCAAAACAGTAGCCTAAAACACCAAAAAATAGTGACCAAAATACAGCAGCAAACAGCAGTAAAACGGAGCAAAAACAGTAGCTTGAAAGCGAAACAGTGAGCTAAGACGTCAAACGAGTGAACCAAAAGAGTTGTGGACTATTACTCCTTCCGACGGACTTGTAACACGCTTCCGAAAGTCGACGTAAAAAGGTTAGACCTGAGGTACTTTTCCCATTTATTTTCTTCTATCTTTTAATTGTTTTATTTATTTTCATCGCATGAGAGTCATCTATTGATTCATGATTGTGGCCCTTGAATAAATGAAAATGTATGTATTGTGGAATAATGCATGATTGTGGCCCTTAGATGAATGAAACGTGTGTCGCCTCTCGTGATATATAGGATGGAAACCCGGACATAAATTTCATAGCCGATTCCGAATGGACGGTATTATGATCTGTACTAGGGATACAACTCCACGTACCACTTGAGTAAACGGCGCATTTTTTACGATGTTTTGATTAGTTTATTATTCGTCATTTAATTTCTGCTTGTTATTTGTTCATATAATAATGTGATGCGCATGGGCTTAGTAAGTGGGATTAAAAGTCCTCTAAGTGAAGGGGTTAAAATCCTTTACCACGATGCTTTGCCGCGCCGGATGAGGTATATTCGATTGGATGTGAAATATGTTGAATCGGGTATACGAAGTCCGACATTGTTATCTTTACTTCTTTATATGCATTATGTTGATTGCGCATGGGCTTAGTAAGTGGGATTAAAGGTCCTCTACGTGAAAGGGTTAAAATCATTTACCACGATGCTTTGCCGCGCCGGATGAGGTATATTCGATTGGATGTGAGATATGTTCAATCGGATATACGAAGTCCGATATTGTTGTCTTTACTTCTTTATATGCATTATGTTGATTGCGCATGGGCTTATTAAGTGGGATTAAAGGTCCTCTAAGTGAAGGGGTTAAAATCATTTACCACAATGCTTTACCGCACCGGATGAGGTATATTCGATTGGATACGAGATATGTTCAATCTGATATACGAAGTCTGATATCGTTGTCTTTACTTCTTTATACGCATTATGTTGATTGCGCATGGGCTTAGTAAGTGAGATTAAAGGTCCTCTAAGTGAAGGGGTTAAAATCATTTACCAATACTTATCGCGCCAGATGAGGTATATTCGATTAGACGTGAGATATGGTCAATCGGATATACGAAGTCCGATATCATTGTCCTTACTTCTTATATATGTATTGTGTTGTAAGCGCATGGGCTTGGTAAGTGGGATTAAAGGTCCTCTAAGTGAAGAGGTTAAAAGCCTTTACCACGATGCTTCGCCGCGCCTCTTATTATGTCATTTATCATTTGCACATCATTGCTTCACTTACATATGCATTATGAAGTTTCATATGGTCATCTTTGTTTTTTATATACGTATTGTAATGAAAAGCCCATGGGCTTATTATGTTGGATGAAAGGTTCTCTATTTGGGGGAAGAAAAGTCTAAAAGACTACCTTTACCACGATATTTGCCGCGCATTTATTCCATTGGTTGCATCATTTACTTATGTCTTGGCTTGATATATTATCATTTATGTATCCATGTTATGATAGCATTTGGGTATTATTTCTCGTGGTATATCGGATGGAGACCCAAACATAAATTCCGTAGCAGATTCCGAATGGATGGTAGTGCGGTCTGTACTTGGGATACAATTCCACGTACCACTTGAAAATGTGCCCACATGTGTGTTTGTGTCAATATTAGTTGTCTTCTTTTGCATCATATCATAGCATGCTTACTTTAATGCCTAATTGCCTCATTAACTATCATTTTTGCATTATGTACTTAGTTGACTCTTTCATTTACGCATGAATATGTAATGGCTATTTGTTTATGTTTCCGCATGTATAAGTATGTTATGTTTATGAAATTACATGTTCGCCATTATTTTCGCTTTTATGTGTGCTTGTGTGATTGTGGTGTGCTTATGTGTCATGAATGTAGTGTGTTTATGAAATTGTATGCTTGCTATATTTCAATCTATCTTTATGCATGCAAATTTGGACATAGATTATATGCAAATAGGTTGTATGCAAAATTGAGGCGTATGCAAATATTAAAATGTGTTACATGCAAACTTGAATGTAACGTGCTTAGGAAATTACATGCTTGCTGTTATAATGACTTATTTTCAAAGCATGCGAACTTAGTCGTAGGAATTATTTTGATGAGTATGGAATAAATCTAGGTCACCTTTGGGCATATATATTGTTTGGATTTGGTTAATTCATTGCACAAATCATATCATCACAAGTGACATAAGTAAGGGACCATTCCGAACCCAACGGTTTGAGATCTTCCCTTACGAGGGGTGAGTACGACCTTAAATCTTTGTCCCGGTTCACACCGGGTGGCGACTCCATGTTATATCTCTGGTTTAGTTCCCCCGGACTATTCCGTACTCCCGACCGGGCCGCAAGCCCGGAACAGTGTCGTCCACCGTCTGTGTCCTACAGTCTGGCGACTCCACTGGGGATAGAGAATTGGCCCCGAAATAATGTCTTGTGGTGTTTATAATTTGTGCTTTATTTAATCGTATCTGTAATGGGTTAAGGGGGTTTAACCAAAGGCGTACCCTTCACCTCGCATCAGATGATTAAGTTCTCGTATGGAGGAAAGATTGTTACCATCCAAGCTGAGGTGGACAATGCTGTCGCCGCATTGGAAATATAACCTTTCACAAGGTTCCACGTATCGTCCCAAGTATCTGCAACTTTTGAGGAATGGGTGGATCCTATGGTGGCTAGGATCATGGAAAAAATGATGTACGAGCCATGTGAAGGTTCAAAAATTCCATACTTTAAAGGACAGACTACTCAGAAGGGTTTGGGATATAAATCTGACGAGAAGCTGAAAGTTAAGAAGAAGGGTCTAAAATTGATGGAGTGTTTTGTAAAGGCTTCGGGGTATCAAGGGGAGCCTGAACTGGTGGAAGTTAACAGGATTGTAGTGCCCAGATTTGAGATTTTCTAGGATATGCTGGGTAAGAAGCCACTAGCGGAAGAAATTACGAAGGAAGAAGATAAGTGGAGGAGGAGCTGATTATATTGGAGAGCCTGACCCTTGAAGAGAGTAAGAAGACTGAGGAAGACCCAACTACGAGAGATGAAGCATATGTGGAGGGTGAAGATGTTTATCTCTCTGACCTATTTGAATGTATTTCCGCATCTGCTAGCAATAAAGACGTTCATTTTGCTTACTTGTCCGAGTCTCTAAATTTGCATTACTTGAGCATATTTGACATTAACTCAACCAAAACAAACACATTCAACCTTGGCACGTCTGAAAGCCCCAAGGAAATTTTAATTGCAAGTGAGGTTACCCCTGAAGAGCGGAAGAGATTAGAAGAAATGTTAATCAAATATGCTATAGTATTTGCATGGTCCTATGAAGACATGCCTAGGGTTGACAGAAGTATCGCCCAGTATACAATACCGACTTATCCAAACATGAAGCTGGTGAAGTAGAAACTCCAAAGAATGAGACCTGAATGACGGGAAAGTTAGAATGTGTGTGGATTATAGAGATCTCAACAAGGCTTGCCCGAAGGATGATTTTACTTTGCCTCACATAGATGTGCTTATTGACAGTGCGGCTTTATCTACCATGTATTCATTTGCGAATGGGTTTTCAGAATACAACCAGGTTCCCATGACTGAAGAAGACAAGCACAAACCTGCCTTCGTCACTGAGTGGGGCACTTATTGCTACAAGGTAATGCCATTTGGGCTCAAGAATGCAGGAGCCACGTACCAGTGGATGGCTACCATATTATTCCATGACTTGATGCATAAAGAAAGTATATGTGGATGACATGATGGTAAAGTCAGAGATGAGAGATGTACATATAGAAGCACTGAAGAAGTTCCTTCAGCGGGTCGACAAATACAACTTGCGGTTGAACCTCAAGAAGTGTGTATTCGGAGTAACATAGGGAAAGTTGCCGGGACATACAGTTGGAAAGGGAGGAATAGAAGTGGACCCTGATAAGATCAAGGCAATTACTGAGATGCCAACACCGAAGACTGAAAAAGAAGTCAGAGAATTCCTTGGGAAAATTCAGTACATCACCCGGTTCATTGCCAAGTTGACATCGGTATGTGAACCTATTTTCAAACTACTAAGGAAAGACCAGCCAGTGAAATGGAACGAGCAATGTTAGACAGCCTTCAATAAGATCAGAGAATACTTGGTGAAGCCTCTTGTTTTGAGACCTCCAAGACCAGGCAAGCCCTTGGTACTATATTTAGCTATTGAACCTGAAGGGCTGGGGGCGATGCTGGTACAGGCAGATGAGACAGGGGTGGAGCATGCAGTCTACTATCTCAGTAAAAAGATGCTTCCATACGAAGCCCGTTACCAGGAAGTGAAGAAGATCTGTTTGGCAGTAGTGTGGGCGTCCATAAAATTACGCCATTATTTTCAATCTTACAAGATCCAGGTGGTAGCAAAGGAGAATACTTTGAAATATCTGCATTCAGTGCCTTCACTAGTTGGGAAGTTAGGCAGATGGCTAGTGTTACTGACAGAGTTTGATATCGAGTACCTCACTTCTAAGGTGATCAAAGGGCGAGCTGTAGCAGAGTTTCCGGCGTTGCAACCCATCGAGGGGGATCAGTACAAATTTGAATTCCCAGATGAAGAGATCCAGGCTATAACAGTCCAATGATGGAAAATGTACTTCGACGAAGCAGTAAACTACAAAGGAGCCGGAATCAGGATCGTAATAGTAACTCCTGAAGGAGAAACTTTACCTATGGCCAAGAGGTTGACATTTGAAGTAACCAACAATATGGCTGAGTATGAAACATGTGCCTTTGGATTGACCACATTGATAACTTTGAAGGTTGAGAATGTTGAAGTCTACGGGGACTCAATGTTGGTAGTCAGACAGATGCAAGGAGAGTGGGAGTTGAAAGAAGAAATAATAAAGCCCTACTTGTTCTATCTCAGGAATCTGGCACAAGACCTCCCCAACTATAAATTCCAACATTTGCCACGAGAAGAGAATTAGATGGCAGATGCATTGGCAACGCTAGCTGCAACTTTGGAAAATCCGGAGAAGTTAGTGATGGGACCTCTTGTATTGACAACAGCAAGCAAACCGGTTTATGAGACTGAAAGAATCTTAGAAGTAGAAGTCAATGATGGGAAACCCTGATACTATGACATTCAGAGATATTTGGAACATGGAGAACTCCCAGAAGAAGCAAGCAGAAAAGACAGGTTAGCTATTCTGAAGTTAGCTTCCCAATATGTGGTTTTGAAAGGGGAGCTGTACAAGAGGCAAGCAAATGGTATTCAGCTGAAGTCTTTGAGAAAATAAGAAGCTCAGAAGGTAATGGAAGAGGTGCATGCTGATGTATGTGGACCACACATGAACAGATTGAACTTGTCCCGCAAGATTGTGAGACAAGGCTTTTACTGGTCGACCATGGAGACAGACTGTGCGAAGATGGTAAAGCATTGTCATGATTGTCAGATTCATGGTAATTTGAATCATCTGCTGTACACAGAATTACATGGGCTGTCAGAGCCATGACCTTTCTCAGCATATGGGAATTGACATGATCGGAGAGATTCGACTGAATGCATCGAATGTACATTGCTTTATAGTAGTGGCAGTGGACTACTTCTCAAAATGGGTAGATGCTGAGTCATTTCGTAATGTCACAGCAAAGCAGATGGCGAAGTTCATAGCTCGGAATCTCATTTGTCTGTATGGTATGCCGCACCATGTGGTAACAGACAATGGAGTCCAGTTTCAGGGAGAAATAAGAGCAATGCTACAGAAGTACGGAATAGGACATCACAAGCCCTCACCTTACAAGCCACATGCAAATGGGGCAGTTGAAGCAGCCAACAAGATAATCAAGACGATACTGGCCAAAATGACAGAGAACTACATAGATTGGGCTGATAAGCTACCGTATGCCCTGTGGGGGTACAGAACTTATGTGAGAACTGCAACAAGAGCCACGCCTTATTCCTTGGTCTACGGAATGGAAGCAGTACTACCGGTGGAAGTTGAGATACAGTCCATGCGGGTATTAGCAGAAGCTGAGTTGCCAGAATAAGAATGGGCCGCGTAGAGGTTTGAACAGTTGGCACTGCTGGATGAAAAGAGGATGAAGTCCTTACACCACATGAAGATATACCAGAAAAGGTTGGCTCGAGCATTCAATAAAAAAATGTGTCCTACCAAGATCAAAAAGGGTGTTTTGGTGCTTAAGCAGACGAGGCCGTCGACAACAGACCCAAGAGGGAAATTCAGACCAAACTAGGAATGACCCTAATAGTGCATAAGGTAATGGGAAATGGAGTAAGACTGTCAGACTTGGAAGGGAATGAGTTCTCCGAACCGATCAATGTTGACAGATTGAAGCTGTACTTTGCCTGAGGAAGAGAAGACCGAGCAGTCACCTAGAGAATCGATAGAAGACCTAACCCAACGGGATAGGAAGTTCACCCATGCATGCACGCATACACGTAATGAATTTGCATCCCTTCTTCTGTGTTTTTTTTGTTTCATATTCACAGGTTCGAAAGAAAGAAGAAGAAAGCAACGAGGGTAAGCCAACTAGAAACAGCAACAACGTGATATCAGTTTTGGGAAGAAATCCCAGGGTTGAGGCCCATATCAGTACCAGTTTCGGGAGTGAATCCCAAGGGGCGAAGCCTACATTATCAGTAGTTGAAAGGAAAGTTTTCGTGAAGTAAGTGAAGAAAAAAAGAAAAAAAAATGATGAGAGAGAGAGAAAAGTCTTTGATAGTTAAACATATGTCCGGTGATGACACTGTTTGCTGTAGGGAGAAGCCTCAGAAATGATAAGTGCGAGACGTGCTCTCATCCGATACCCTGAATAGATTGATCTTGGCTAGACTCATGAACACTTGATCATAGGATCTTAGCAGCAGAAGCCTGAGTGGTCAGCAAAATGACTAGTTGAAGAGATGGTGGATCAGTGAATGACCGTTTGTCTGGGCGTCCACCCTGGTTTACTGATGCTACAATATATGATATGGTTGGAAACAAAGAAAAAGTCTCTGAAATGAAAAGAAAAAGAAAAGAAAAAAAAATAGACCACTTATAACCAATAAGTGTGAAGCTACCCATGGGCGAGTTTTAGGACAACCATGAGGAGAAATGATACCTTAAAGGGTAGGTGTGTCAAAGAAAGAAAAAGAAAAGAAGAAAAAGAAAAAGAAAAAGAAAGTTCAAAATGAAAAGAAAGAAAAGAAAGAGACAAAAGAAAAAAAAAGACCATATCATGTTGAGTACGCAGAAGTAATCACAGAGAGTGTGTTGGTTTCTATTAAGGTCCAGGATCGATCGATAATAATCATGAAAACATTGCGAATAGACATCGAAGAAGTTACGGAATACTTACATCGATCGGTTGAGCGACGCGGCAAGCAACAAAACTTCAAAATTGCTCATTGTTTTGGCGAACTACAGTGCAGATTTTTTCCCTTATTGGTTTCGGTTTTGAGCTCCAAGAATCAAGCTCCAAGCTTCGTCGAACGGTTCCCGGCTCATGGGTGAGCTTCCCTATCACTTCTCATATCTCGTAAGTGTGCTAGCACTTGTGATTTTGCCACAAAACCACACTCTTGCTCCCCTCACTGCTCACGGTTTCAGAAACCAGAAAACAGAAAATGGCAAGAAGAAGAAAGGAGGGAAAAGAGAGATTGTTGTGATGTGTTACCAATTTTTGTATTAAATACACTCATTTGAATTTCACATGCATTTCATGTGAATTTGGCTTTTAAAGTCAAACCATTAAAGCCTTCAACTACCCACATCACTGAATCCATCAACTTGTCATGTCACATCACTCAAAGTGACTTGTGATTTGACATTTGATGCGACTAGCGATTTGACGCTTGATTTGACGAGCGGCACTCGAATTCGAAATGCGATACGCTCGCAAATAATCTCAGGCTCGGGTTCGCAAATTCTAAATTAAGGAATTTTTCATCGCTTCGTAATTAAATGATTACGCCTAACGAAGTCACTATTTACGTCGCTAACGAATTAATTCTAAATTAATTCGCTCGCCCGAATTAAAATCTAATTTTAATTCCGCGTCGAAATCCAATTTCGTTTAATATATCAAATACATTAATGTCTCGATTAATTCCAAATTAATCGTTATCTCTCTTTAATGATATTTTATCCTAGATAAAATATCTCCTTAATTAATCCTAGATTAATTTTCTCTATCATCTAAATTAATCCCAGATTAATTTAGACTGCGAGTTATACGTCATCGGTGAATATTTGGGAAGCGACCCATGAGATCCCCGGATATGTTGGCAGTCAAATCAGTCGTCGGACTATCCGAACACGTAAGTACCAAGTACTACGTTTGTCATGATTTACAAGACAAGGTTGGCCTCTAGCAAAGCGCCATGCCTACCCAATTCTCCGGAAATATCCTTACAGGAATAAATGATCTATATCAAGCGTAGTATACCGTAGTATTGCGTATTTCTGTCCAGCATCGGATGATCACGTGCTAGGCCTGGGGCTGAAACGTGTCTGCCTCGTACGAAGCACATATCAGATATCAAGCGACTAGTCTCTATAATCGGATAAACATGACCTTGTCATTTTATCCCGATAGCTACAACATTTAAGAGAACCAGTCCTGTATCCTACGTGACCATCATCTCCATATGACTGGAGTGACACTTCCATCTTGACATCACACCCAACACACTACGATTCTCGATATACCCAGAATTGGCGTACACAGGTACAGGTTAAAGCCCTGGATGACCTCAACCAAAGTATATAGATTGTCGTATGCATTAGCGGTGCAAGTCTCAGGTTAAGACCACATACACCAACCCTGATTTCGGACTTCCATAGACACATAGTCATACTACCAATGGAATTCCGAGGGGTCTATCCAGAGCGAAGCTATTTCCCATACCATCGGTGAAACACAACCTCATATTACACTTGCATGAGTATCCCATACCCAAACATATGAGAAATATGTCGTTGTGCTCTCACAAACGCGCACAAGTGTAATACTAGTCTTTTACGCATTTATCAATGTCCAATCTCGACAATGCTCTGACTAGGGATGTTTAATGATTCTGCCTTCGTGGACTGATACTGTCTCATATCATTCTCAATCCAGGCACTAATCATAGGGACCTCTCATTACTTATACATCTTGGTGATCTAATCACAAATAATAAGAGTGCAATCTCCTTTGTCACATAGTTAATTTGTACAACAACACCGTGATCTGTACAAATAGTGACGCTATGGGTCATAATTGTCTAACAATCTCCCACTTGGCCTATAGCCAGTCACTCGAGTGTCTAACACCCAAACTATGTTCGGTTTGCTCAAATTGCTGAGAAAAGGTTTTCGTCAGCGGATTTTCATGATTATCGTCTGATATGATTTATACGATCATCACATCGCCACGATGTATGAGCCGAACGAATCAGATGAATATCGAAGTATTTATCTAGATCGGTGATGAGACCATTAATTCTTTAGCCTGTGCTCAAGCCTAGCTCAGCTGCTAACAGAATTATATCTAATCTAATGAGATAATTATGACCCCAGAAGGCTTCTATTGCTGCTTCAGCTGCAGCAATAACCCGCATTTATTGTTTATTCGATTACAGTATCTTGCTTGGAAGATTTCCAGCTCACTGTACCGTTATTCAAATTGTTTAGTACCATTTGCGACTTATAGTCGTCTTTATCGGTTAGGAAACTTACAACAGTGATCCCAGTCACTTCAAGTTCTCCATCTCCATAGTCTAGTGACTATCACTCGGATTAGCCTGTTTGTGACTATATATGCTCAAAGCATATTAGACACCAGGTCACGTATATTTTTCAATGTACGAGTTTCTCAGAGATTTTCTCGAAAGCCAAGCTTTCGCCGATAGTTATTTATGGGAATGTCATTTCCAAGAAATGACGTATTTTATCATTATCTATTTAGGACATTATTGTCAGTGCGCTCCCGCTAACCCTCTTATATATACAAGAATCATTTTCGTTTTTGAATTAAATCATAACCATTATGATTACATCAAAACGATAATTTCTAGAACCAATGCTTGATTCAATCCAAACATGGATCGAATAACCCGCAAACCTTGTTTGCTAGTTATTGTACGACAAAACTGACAGGATGTTGTAAACATCCTCCGAAAGGTTTCCTTTTCAGGAAAGCGATTTTCCCTTTAAGCTGCCATATTTCATTTATGAAACATGCAGAATTAGCAAGCATTATCCGAATGGATTCACCGTAGCAATAGGTAAAAGGTTGAATCGCAATCAACATAATGTTGATAACGATACCTTTCCGCTAAAATCCTAGCTTTGTACGTTGGTATGTTGCCATCCATGTACGTCTTCTTTGAAGACTTATACAGTACGAGTAGGCACAATGCCTTGCGGTACATCAACTAGTATCCAAACTTGTTGATATACATGGAATCCAATTCGGATGTCATGGCACTTTGCCATGATAAAGGAGTCGATACCTTGTATCACTTCCTCATACGTAGTCAGTTGGTATACCTTAATAAGATGGACATCTTTATGAGGTGAGATCAGAAACCCATACCCCAGGTTGTTTTCTGACTCTCTCCAACATACGCGGTTCTTGTGTATATGAAGATTAATGGTAATAGTTTCATCCTTGATGAAATATTTGTGTTTCATCAGGACTTGGTGCCTAGAATAGTACTACTCCGATTTTCATCGAGTTTTACTATCCTCCCACTTACCACTGCATATCGGTATTCCTTTTAGGAAACCCGCATGGTGAGCGACAATCTAATTGTTCTCTCGTGAGTTGTATAAGTACAATACTTATGATATCCCTAGGATAACTTACAATTAACACTTATCCAATTTGGGTTTTAGTTTGGTATCATCCAAACATATGCCTAGCATACCCAAATAATCAGGAATGTGAAACCCGGTTTCTTTCCCGTTCATATCTAATATGAAATCTGTCAAACAGATTTTTATGGAACCTTATTCAAAATAAGTTCTGCACTGTTAATGCTTATCCGTTGAAGGAAATGGTAGCTCAGAGCGACTCATGATTAACCTTATCATGTCCAACAAAATTCGGTTATTCAGTTCGGACACACCGTCAAAATGACGTGTTCTGGGAGGAGTCATCTTTTGAAAGAATACTATATCTAATCTTTCAAGTATATTAGAAACTTATTGCTTAAGTATTTTCCATTACAGTCTTACCGTGACGGTATAATACTTTAGCCGATCTGTTTGTCTACTTCGTGTCGAAAGCTGTAAAAGTTTCTGATTTATGTTCTTCAAAAGAAACACATAACCATAACGCGATGCCACATCCGTAAAGGTCACGAAATATTCATATCCACATCTAGCCTAGCTAGACATGGGCCCATTTTCTTCACTATGAACTAGGGCTAACAGATCGGTGGCATTTGCACTTTTACCAAGAAAATAGTGTTATAGGCACAATGCCCAATAAACTAGATTCGTAGACTTTATTTGAATGGATCAAATCAGTCCTGGTACCCGCTCTTCAAAACTGCGGATATACGATTCTTGTTTAATGTGTCCCAGACTACATAACCACAATTAATTTCTTCTGATCAAATCAGTTTGAGCTATTTATCTGTCATGTTATATATTTGAGATTTTATTTATATTCAAAATATAAATTCTGTTATTCACATATAATGTATTTATCTCAATATCATCTTTATATAATAAAACACTTTAGTGTTCTAGAATAAAAAGGTTCACCCGCAGCGGGTTAAACACTGATATAAAGATAATGTATCTAGTCAAACTAGTTACATTATAACAATTTCTAAATTTAGGTACACACCCGATGGTAGTTCCTAAAATTAGATATCTACGGTTAAAACAGCGACTTTCGTCCCATTTTCAAATCGCAGATTAATCTCGATTGAAGTAAGTATCCTGTTCAAAACAGATTCTTAACATTAATATATATATATTTTATGTACCATACTAAGTATCTAAAATCCAATTTCAATACTAGTAGTGAACATAATTATGACAATCATATTTGAAGTCATAGCCTTGCTCGTCTTCAATTCCTTCATGGGATATGTCTTTTATCTTCCCTTAAGATTATAATGACTTTGCCTTGCCCTTTTCCATATTCCAGAAGCCTTGGAACAAGCCTCGGGTTTCTAGAATATCGAAGTAAGGTGCGCCTTGCGCTACTTGCCTAATTGCAAACTTTGACTTTATCTCATTGAGAATAGTCATTTACTCTCCAAGGGTTATTTATTGCAATTTAGTAAGCTTAAGCACTAAAGTTATCATTACATAAATCTTCCAAAGATTATGCTCTACTTTTTGCTTAATTGTGGGCTTAGGCCTAATATGTTATTTTATCAAATAAAGTAACTTCATTAGATTCCAGGACCATCCTGAAATTTATTCCCAATTTCAAAATTAAACCATTTAAAACATTTTCCCTAGGATTATGTATTAAACGTCAATCTTTCAATTTGATTCTAATAGTCCAACTATTTAATCAACGATTAAGGTACTATTTATTATAATGATTATTATAGTCTAACTATTTAATCAACTATAATTAATTAAATCAAATATATTGATTTTCATAATCCAATTATATAATCACTTATAAATGAATTGTTTGAATATATAGTCCAACTATTTATTAAAACAACAATTTAAATATTAGTCCAACTAACATTTAATCGATTTGACGAATGATATTTGAGCGCGTATGACGAGTAATTGAACGAATATTGCGAATTCAATTCTTACCTCCCATTATTTTTCGGCGAGCCTCCAACCCTCTGTCGAGTACTCGGGAAACCGTGTTTCCTAGTGGGCTAGGATCCCGTTAAATATCACACAATCTTGACTTTGGCCAACAAATTGTATGATAATTAACTAGGTAGATATCTAAGATCGATTGGATCCAATCCAATTCCTAGATCCGATAGGGGGACTTCCAAGTCCGAAACATATATCAAATATATGCCAATACATCCAATGTATTACCTAACCTTTTTCCTCTGAATCAACTAAGCCTTGGCTTGGGCACAACAAACTTAGTGATCCCAGCCAAGCGCGACCCATTGACCATGGATCCAATCCATGTAACAAAGCATTCGTGATTCAAACACATCTTCGACAGACAAAGGCCTTGACTTTGGCCAACAAACCAATGGCGTCTTAGATCTTGAGTGAGAATCACTCAATGGAAGGAAAGACGCTTAATATTATTTGAGGGTTTTTCGCGTGCAAATTGGCAACCAATTTATTATCTTTGTTAAGGTCTCATCATCATACACCCTAAACATGCATTCTGAACACATAATAAAGCGCGTATGTAAAATAATAATGATATGCGGATGGATATTTTACATTGATCCTAGATCAAATCTCTCACTTTCTCTCTCCCGCTAGCACAAATATTTCTTCTACCCGTTACACTACACTTCTAAAGAAACCTCATTTACATTGAGGGGAATATGTGAGAAGAGTATACAAAGAAATGAGAGGTAATAAGGCTGAACACGCAGGTCCAATTAATAAATTGAATTTATTACACAATTTCTGAAATTATCCTACCCATCTAATATCCATCCGATATACATTATTCATGCATCGCAACCATGTATTCACACAAGCATGTTATCAATCACTCTAATCCAATTAATTAAGCTGATAATTAGTGATCATCCAATGTTCAAACAACGATTTGATTTTGTGCGAGTCAAACTCGTCTTTGCGAATAAGTACTCAAAGTACGAATTCTCGAATTAAATTAAACTACGTAAATAAATCCAATTTAAATGTATTCAATTATAATTCGCTTATTTAATTCCAAATTAAATAAAACACTTTAATTATGAACTTTTACGACTTAAATTCCAAATTTAACCGTTACGGGTCTCAAAGCCGATTAACGTCCAACGTCAATTTAATTAAAGTCCAATGGGCTTTTAATTAATTTCTTGAGGCGTGGACTTTTGGTCAACTCGGGTCAAACTGAAAACCAAAGTCCAATCCGGGAGTTACCCAATAAGCCCAGAAATCAATCTTGGCCCATTAGGCCCAATTAAACTTTAAAGTTCATTAAGTCGCATTTGGCCTTTATGGATGTGGTTTTAGGCCTAATTGGATCCAACCAATTTTTCCTAAACCCAACTTTGTACAACAAAGCCAATTAAGTCCAATTACAACATTAAAGCCCAATTTCAAAAATTAGCCCAAATAATTAAATTCCAAAAAAATCCAATTTTCCCAATTTAATTACCAAAGTGTCACATGATTAATTACCTAAATTAACATTTCTAAAACATCAATATACACAATTAATCATGCTCAAATTTTCATCATCACATGTCCAACATATTTTGATTAAAATCAAACCCAATTTACATGCTACAAGTCTCGGCCAATGGAGGGGATTTTTGTCCGATTCGAATTCAATCCAATTAATTCCACAATCGACATTAAATCACCATCCTAATTGATTCTAACTCATCCAACGAATCAAAATCAAAAATCCAAGACTTTATAGGGCTATTTGCATTCGGCCAACATAAGGTATTTGGGGATTTTTGTTCAATTCAAAATTCAATCTCAAATTAACATCATCCAACATCATTACAACTCATCCAATGAATCAAAATGAAAAATTCCAAGAATTCCAAATGAATCCTAACATTCGGCCAAGGTGAAAATATTGGGGAAAATCATTCCAAATCAATTTTCATGAAATTGATCCAATCAATATTCAATTCAACATGTTTTAAGCATACTCATTCATCCAATTTCACAAAATCATGCTTGAAAACAAATTACCCAAATTTTAAGCCCTAGAATTTTCATGCTCAAACCTTGATCTAGATGCCATTGTTGGTTTCTATTAAGGTCCAGGATCGATAATAAGCATGAAAACATTGCGAATACACATCGAAGAAGTTACAGAATACTTACATCGATCGGTTGAGCGACGCGGCAAGCAACAAAACTTCAAAATTGCTCACTGTTTTGGCGAACTGCAGTGCAGATTTTTTCCCTCACTGGTTTCGGTTTTGAGCTCCAAGAATCAAGCTCCAAGTTTCAACGAACGGTTCCCGGCTCATGGGTGAGCTTCCCTATCACCTTCGCATATCTCGTAAGTGTGCTAGCACTTGTGATTTTGCCATAAAACCACACTCTTGCTCCCCTCACTGCTCATGGTTTCAGAAACAAGAAAACATAAAATGGCGTGAAGAAGAAAGGAGGGAAAAGAGAGATTGTTGTGATGTGTTACCAAATTTGTGTATTAAATACACTCATTTGAATTTCACATGCATTTCATGTGAATTTGGCTTTTAAAGTCAAACCATTAAAGCCTCCAACTACCCACATCACTCAATCCATCAACTTGTCATGTCACATCACTCAAAGTGACTTGTGATTTGACGCTTGATGCGACTAGCGATTTGACGCTTGATTTAACGAGCCGAACTCGAATTCGAAATGCGATACGCTCGCAAATAATCTCGGGCTCGGGTTCGCTAATTCTAAATTAGTGAATTTTCCGTCGTGTCGTAATTAAATTATTACGCCTAGCGAAGTCACTATTCACGTCGCTAAAGAATTAATTCTAAATTAATTCGCTCGCCCGAATTAAAATCTAATTTTAATTCCGCGTCGAAATCCAATTTCGTTTAATATATCAAATACATTAATTTCTCGATTAATTCCAAATTAATCGTTATCTCTCTTTAATGATATTTTATCCTAGATAAAATATCTCCTTAATTAATTCTAGATTAATTTTCTCTCTCTTCTAATAATCCCAGATTAATTTAGAGTGCGAGTTATACGTCATCGGTGAATCTTTGGGAAGTGACCCATGAGATCCCCGGATATGTTGGCAGTCAAATCAGTCGTCGGACTATCCGAACACGTAAGTACCAAGTACTACGTTTGTACCGATTTACAAGACGAGGTTGGCCTCTAGCAAAGCGCCATGCCTACCCAATTCTCTGGAAACATCCTTACAGGAATAAAGGATCTATATCAAGCGTATTATATCGTAGTATTGCGTATTTCTGTCCAGTATCGGATGATCACGTGCTAGGCCTGGGGCTGGAAACGTGTCTGCCCCGTATGAAGCACATATCGGATGTCAGACGACTAGTCTCTATAATCGGATAAACATGACCTTGTCATTATATCCCGATAGCTGCAGTATTTAAGAGAACCAGTGTCGTACCCTACGTGACCATCATCTCTATATGACTGGAGTGACACTTCCATCTTGACATCACACCCAACACACTACGATTCTCGATATACCCAAAATTGGCGTACACAGGTACCGGTTAAAGCCATGGACGACCTCAACCAAAGTATATAGATTGTCGTATGCATTAGCGGTGCAAGTCTCAGGTTAAGACCAAATACACCTACTCTGATTTCGGACTTCCATAGACACATAGTCATACTACCAATGGAATTCCGAGGGGGTCTATCCAGAGCGAAGCTATTTCCCATACCATCGGTGAAACACAACCTCATATTACACTTGCATGAGTATCTTATACCCAAACATTTGAGAACTATGCCGTTGTGCTCTCACAAACGCGCACAAGTGTAATACTAGTCTTTTACGCATTTATCGATGTCCAATCTCGACAATGCTCTGACTAGGGATGTTTAATGATTCTACCTTCGTGGACTGATACTGTCTCATATCATTCTCAATCCAGGCACTAATCATAGGGACCTCTCATCATTTATACATCTTGGTGATCTAATCACAAATGATAAGAGTGCAATCTCATTTGTCACATAGTTAATTTGTACAAAAACACCGTGATCTGTACAAATAGTGACGCTATGAGTCATAATTGTCTAACAGAGTGATCAAGACATCTAGATTGGTTAGACCCACTGGTCCGATTCTCCGAAGCGAAATCATCAAGTTAGCCTACTTAAGGAATAAGCTTTGTAAGTGCCTTAGCACACACACACTGGGAGTCTAGTTTAGATCACCTATTCAGATGATCGGAGTTGAGTATATCGAGTACTTTGAAGGTTCTCAGGTTTCGATGCGAAGCATTCGTTGAGGATGAAAATATGTCTAGCTATCAGGATTATCTCATGAGAGACAGTGAAAAATGTTGAGAGGAATCATCATCATCAGAATTAGTTTTTGCCGGGTATGGCATTCTGGGGGCGAGACCCACATCAGTATCAGTTTCGCCGGGTATGGGACTCTGGGGGCGAGGCCCACACCAACATCAGTATCAGCTTGCGGGGATGAGTCTCAAGGTCGAGGCCCATGTCAGCATCAATATCAGATTCAGGGTCGAGGCCCACATCATCGTCACCAATTTGGGAGATGCATCCCAGGGTTGAGGCCCACATCATCACAGCAGTTTTGGGATGAGCCCCCAGGTCGAGGCCTATTTTTTCAGTGGTATTGGGATGCATCCCAGGGTTGAGGCCCCCGTTGTTGATTGCAGTTATTGGGATACGTCCCAGGGTCGTGGACCCACTGCATCATATGTTCTAGTTTTGGGATGCGTCTCAGGGTCGAGGCCTATTTTGTCAGCGGTATTGGGATGCGTCCCAGGGTCAAGGCCCCCGCTGTCGGTTGTAGTTATTGGGATGCGTCCTAGGGTCAAGGCCTACTG